>JBBBDQ010000270.1:1330000-1562500 GCA_037127315.1 Ascarosepion bandense | reverse complement strand
TATATATATATATATATAAGTATGACGTCTTTTCTTTTTAGAGCAATATATATATATATATATATATATATATATATGTATATATTGCTCTAAAAAGAAAAGACGTCATACTTATCCCAAACCCAAGGAACCTTTCGGCCAACACTTTTCAAGGGCTTCATTGACAAAATTATGAATAGGGCTAGAACAAACACAACATCAAAAGGGGAATTACTCACAGTACTGGGAGAAAGTGGAATTCGTTTAAAAATAAACTTTAATGAAAAACATTAAAATGTGAGAGGGGTTGTAAATTTAATTCCACAAGAATGATTTAAAAAAGAAAAAGGTTACACTCACAGACTCTCCAGTAACTGCAAGGAGCGAAAGAAATGCTCTTTCTGTCTGCACAGGCACGGTTGCTAGATTTTCAGGCAAATAGCCTCCAAGACCCGTAGATGATATGATGAGCGAGCACTGTGCAAGACAGAAAACCAACTGTCCTCGTACGCGGAGGCACATGCAGAATTGTCCAACAAGAGTTGGCCGATCGCTGAATCCAGGACAGCTTGGGCTGTTATTATAGTACTAATAGGGCTGCCAGAACGTATATTCGCAGGGACGTGTTGCGAGACCCGCGTTTCCAACCTAAGACTGGTTCGTCCTATGTATGCAGCAACACAACAGCATTTAAATTTATAAACAACGGAACTTTTTAGAAAATAGGACAACCTATCTTTGACGATATTCACACACACACACACACACACACACACACACACACACATATATATATATATATATATATATATAGAGTCACCCGCGCACATATCTGTTTCGCTGTATCACAGATCATCAATACGTTTAGACATCCGATTGCTTATAGCCAGAATTGAAACCCGACCGAATTCATATCAGTCGGCGATTCTACCTCTGTGATATGGGTGCTCGGTGAAAGAAGGCGGACCTTAGCGTGTTATATACAATGTAAACACGCTCCAGCAGCCGAGAGTGTTCAAATTTATTACTGGGTGAACGATGCGTAAATGCGTGAGTAGCTACTGCTTTTCCAAAGTCTACTATTCCTCCATAATGCTCAATCAGGGTGTGAGAGCGTAAATAATCATCGGCAGACAGATCTTATCAGTACAATTAGACATCCGATTGCGTCTAGAAAGGATTGAAACCCGGCCGAATTGACATTAGTCGGCGATTCAATGCTATGGACGCTCGGTGAAAGAAGGTGAACTTTAGCGTGTTATATACAATGTAAACACACGCCAGTAGCCGAGAGTGTTCGAATTCATTAATGAATGAACGGCAGACAGATAGATAGATAGATAGATAGGTAGATAAGTAGATAGATAGATAGATAGATAGATAGATAGATAGATAGATAGAAATTATACGGTGTATTCTGGTAGCAATAATTATTTCAATTATGTTTGATTAAATAATATCGACATTTTTTGTGTATCCAATCTTTTATTGATCTTTTTCAAATATCCAATTCTTTCGGAATTTTATACAGTCGGTAAATTTACCAACTGCCTTATATGTATATATATATATATATATATATATATATATATATATATTTAAAATTTTTCTCGAGTTCTTTCGAATGTTGATACATCCTTTTTCAAGAATTGTTTTTTATGTATATTTTTGGTTAATTCTGCTTTTTCCCACGTTTGTTGGAACCAACTTCAAGTAACTCAAGGTGACGTCATTGAACTGTCAAACTTGATTTCGTGTGTATTTTAATTTTTTATTCACACTTCAATATATTATCCCCTATTGAGGAAATTAAATGAGGTATTTTTCTCCATAGGGGATAATATATTCAAGTATGTCTAAAAAGAAATATAATAAACCTAAATAATCCAACATAACCGTTCAAATGACGTCACTTTGAGAGACTTTAAATTCTAGCAAACGTGGGAACGTCAGAATTAACCAAAAACAGTTACATAAACATATACAAAACACATTTCTTATAAACGAATGTTGCAACATTCGAAAGTACTCGAGAAATACGATAAAATATAAAAAATATTAACTTGTTTACCAATTATATTGGTAAATTTAGCAACAAAAATTAGGAATACTAATAATTTAACAGTTAATTCGAAAGATTTAATAAATTTTTGATAGATATAATCTGTCGATCTTATTCAAGCAAGCCTGTTTGAACCTCTCTCTCACTGCCTCTCTCTCTATCTCTCTCTATATATATAGTCAGAGAGAGAGAGAGAGAAAAAGGGAGAGCGAGAGGGAGCGAGACAGAAAAAATTTGTCAATATTATTGAACTAAACATATTTGAATTAATCTCTCTCTTTATATATATATAATATATAGATCTGTTTTGCTGTGTTACAGCTCATGTACGCTTAGACACTCGAATGCTTTTAGCCAGGACTGGAATCCGACCGAATTGATATCAATCTATGGGCGCTCTATAGAAGAAGGCAGACTTTTAGCGTGTGATATACCATGTAAACATACCCCAGTAGCTAAGAGTTTTCTTATTCATTACTGAATAGGCGATGCGTAGATGCTAGAGTAGCTACTGTTTTTTCAAAGTCTACCATTCTTCCAGAGTACATATAGATAGATAGATAGATAGATAGATAGATAGATAGATAGATAGATAGATAACACAATGAGATAGATAGATAGATAGATAGATAGATAGATAGATAGATAGATAGATAGATAGATAGATAGGAAGAAACTTTGAAACGTTATAAAAATATAATGTACAACAAAAAGCAGTTTATTTATTCGCACAATAGTTGTAACTAGTTTGTTGTTTAACATTGTAAATAATTATTCATATGAATCTAAAATACCGTCCGGCTTTGACATTTCATCACGTTTGGTATAGAATAACAATCATTTGAAATACTTTTTTTGATCGAGGCCTTTTCTGTGAGTGTCAGTCGATGTTCCTGCACATGCGCAGTAATTAAAATCTTGTATCAATGATGGAAGAATCTTACGCTTCATTCCCATACGTACATACTATGTACATACACTTACTGAACCGTTTCGTTCATTAGCTGATCAGAAGCAGCAGACAGAGTTAGCAAACGACAGAACTTCTATTTATATGTTTGGAAGCCATTCATTTTTGATTCACTCATTGATTTTTGTTTCCAAATATATTTCCGTGTCAGTTTGCCGGCGAACGGGCGAGTTTTTTTTTTTTTTTTTTTTTTGCTTGACAATTTTCGAATTCACAAGGGAGGTGCATTAAATTGAAAATCTTTCTGAGTACATCGATAAACGGAAGAGAAGCGAAAAAGAAATCGTTCGTCCGAAAAAAAAAGAGAGTGCTATTCTTTCGTCTTGAAGAAACATTTACAATACTAACAAATGAAGACTACATTTAATTGTAATCAAATGTTAAAGAAAACAGAATGCATTTCGATGATGGATCAATATTTAAGAAACCTATGCTGATTCACGGCGCAACATTATCTTACTCTGTAAAATCAAGAAAATGTTTTTATTTCATTGATTGACAGAGATATGTGCTTCAAGATGAATAATGTAACTTAAACTAATATGAAAAAAATAACTGCTGATATGGTTTTTAGATTTTATGTTTCTTGCACTTAATCTTGCAAAAAAAAAAACCCAGACAAATCAGTTTGATGTGACAATAGAAAACGGAACAAATCTCTTAATCGCTTAACAGATTGAGCAATAATTCTCTTTTCGTTTTTTTTTTAATTTAATTTGGTTATCTGTCGCATAATATTTCTGAATATATTTTTTTATTGCCTATGATTTTCTACAGTTGTATCTACGTCTGGATTCATTATCCATCAATTAATGACAGAACTACATAGTTTTCCAGGGTTGCTGTTTTGATTGACTTAAACATTGTCTAAATATATTAATTTAAGGATAAATTGTTGAGTATAAAATCAGACATCATTTACCGATCAAACTAATATATATATATAAGCTTTTCGTACCTATCTATCACACTAAGTCTTTTGTGCTTATCTATGTCTAAGCTTATTCATATAAATATATCTTTTTAAACATCTAACCCTTTCAGCCTTTCTTTCTCATTCTGTTTATTTATATCTATCTATCTATCTATCTATCTATCTATCTATCTATCTATCTTTTTTTTAATAATCATATCGCTCCAAGTAAGGCATTTTACTGCCACTGTTTTGCAGGGGGGTACATAGGAGGACATTTTTGAGAAAGAGTGACATGTTATAGGAGGTGTCAGGAAGTAGGTAAGAGAAGGATGAGAATAGTGATGAGAGTGGAGGTTAGTGAGATAGGAGAAGTGAGAGAGGTTAGTGAGAGAGGGAAGCAAGTAAACAGAAGGGTATCCCACAGGCAGGAAGTGCGTGAAAAGAAGCTGATGGAATAGAATTTGCGTTTACATTTTATTGGTTTCACAGTAAAAGGGTGGGACCTAGTTGCTAATCTTGTGGCTCGATTAAATTCATATATAGAGGGCACCAGTGAGCTAAGTTCATCCGAACAGAAGCTGTGAAAGTATTTGAAGAAGGGGAAAACAACATTGCGCCAGTGAGAAAGCTCCTACTTCTGAGCTGCCAAGTTGGGATCGATCACATTATAGATTTTCCGTTGGATTTTATCAAGGACACCTAGGTGGATAGCAGGAGCACCCGACCAGATATGACAGCAGTATTCAATGCACAGGCGGATTTATACATGTGCAAGATTGTTTCAGGCGGGAAAAACTTCCTGGCACTAAACAGAGAACTGATTTTCTTAGTAGCGGACTTAGCTATGGATTCTATATAATCATTCCACTTGAGGTCTGTTGTAAGAGTTAACCCGAGGAGACGCAGTGTTTTACTTTCATGAAAACTCGCCTGATCCATGCTTATGGGGTAATGATATCTCTCTCTCTCTCTCTCTCTATATATATATATATATATATATATATATATATATATATACCAAGTATAGGGCAGGTATGGAAGGAATAAAATTCTGTATTCTAAAAACACTATTCTTAAAAGGTGCTCAATACAAAGCAGAGTGAATAATATTTATTTAAAATTTATATGTTATATTATTACTACAAAAATAGCTATTTTATTTCGATACTTCTTGTGACTTATCAAATCATGGTGCTGTTTAAATATATATATATATTTAAACTTACTAATCACATTATTAAATTTACTCCTATCGAAACGGGTTAGTCTACCATTTTCTCTTGGCATAGATTAGAGCATGCTCGGGAATCGATTCTCGATCCATGGCATTATTATCGTAACCAGCTGATCTTCTAAATTTTGTTACTCTTAGTCGACATTTATTTCTTATCCTGATCTCATATCAAAAACACACACTCAAATGCGCATGGACAGACAGACAGACAGACAGACAGACAGACAGACAGACAGATGTGTCTGTAGATGTATGATTTGGAGTTCATGAGAAACAATGTGAAAATGTTTACACACAACGCGTTCCCTCCCCGTCTTGTAGTTGTTTTCAAGTTAGATCAACAGACAGACTCTGAATGTAGTTACTTTAAATTCTAAAGCAATCACACCCACAATATCTGAGGAATGGTAATAAATAATCTTGTACGATATTACAGCCAGATTATGTCATTTATTTTGGTTACGATAACGTTAACTCCGGTCTAACTTTAAATTAGCTCATTGAAAAGAAATATCAGTGCTTTTCTCTATTATTTCGCATTGTGCATTTTCAAAATACCCAATCATTAAAACATATAGAAACATAAAAGTCAAATAGACGATATAAGTATTGCAGTGATCTGTTGTATAAAAGACATTTAATTCACTTGTAGCTCACCTTTTACCATAATTTTGACTTAATAACTGACAGTCTGCTCAGAAGAATGAGAAATTCATTTTGTCTCATTATCGTTACCTTGGTTTGAATGCGATTAAAAAATCAAAATGAAATCCATAAAAGGCAAAGAATTGTAAATATTAAAAGTAATTAGAGAAATAACCTGAAATTGGATGGAAAATTCACCAACGAATCTCTCAGCTAACTGACAAGTTTTACTCAAATTAATTATATATATATATATATATATATATATATATATATATATATATATATATGTATATAAGAAAAATTAAGGTATACACGTTATTTCATGGTAAATCGATAAATCGGAAGTTTGGGCCTATTTCAGGCGAACCATGATCAGTTTCTGTCTTTATTGCACAAAGGATTATACACGAATGAAATTCACAAAGACCCCCCCGCCAAAAAAAAAAGTAAATAAAAAAGAAAAAAAAATGAATTTTTATTTTCCTTCTTTTTTTTTTGTTGTTTTAGGTATGCCTTAATTTTCCATATATTTGCTCTATATGTGTTTACATACATATATATATTGAGATATGTTAGAGAGTTATCCTACCACTGTATGTACAGGATACTCCTTTGAATTCTTCTTTATCTACACCGCATGCATATATATATATATATATATATATATATATATATATATATATATATATATATAGATGCTACGAATTGTAGATTATTACTCCATTCGTTTTTACACTTACTTATATTTATATATGCATATATATATATGTATATATGCATATATATATATATATATATATATATATGTTTATATACATATATATATATATATATTATTAATATTATTATTATTAATTTTTCTGTCATTTTTTACATATTTTTATTTACTAATTTATGATTTTTTAAATTTTTAAATTTTTTACTTAATATTAATAATTTTAAGTTTCTAGATTTTAATTTATTCATTACTACGTTATTATTACTACGAATGCAATAATATGATAGTAGTATTATTTTTTACGATTAGAATTAATAAGAAAAACTAACAATTAATTTTTCTAACGTAAATTCAACCACTCATTTTAAATTTTAAGACTTCAGTATCAGACATCTAAAACAGACAACTGACAACTCACGTCAATATTCATTGTTTTCATTGACAAGGTTTTTTTTATTTTTGTTAATCTAGGAAAAAGACGCTGCGTGAAACTCAGATATAATAAGTTAACCCCCCACATTTCCCCTTATATTTTTATTCTATTGATTCTCTTTTCTCTTTTTATTTATTTTTTTTTTCCTTTTTCTATTCAACTTTGTCTGTATGAATTTGAACCGTTTTTTTTTTGGAATATGGCCTGACGTGCGGTAGTAGTCATTAAATATAATACTACCAATGGATTTGTAAAAATATCCAACTTTTGTTTCTTGAATATAATACTCTGATACTCTGTTAAATTTAACAATAAATTTTAACATTCTCTTTGGGGTTAGTCTCTCTTGGAATTTACCTTACCAAATTTCAAGGATTGTACTTTATATATATATATGGTAATAATAAATATATATATGGTAATAATAATAATATATATATATATATATATATATACATATATATATATATATATATATATATATATATATAAAGCGTATCGAGGCAGCAGATAATTTTCTAAACATATACTGTTAAATATAAGAGACAATGAATGATTAAACAATAGACATACATTGTATCTTACATTTAACAGTATATATATATATATATATATATATATATATATATATATATATATATACGTGTGTGTGTGTGTGTGTGTGGTAATAATATTACAAATCAATAAAACCTATTAAATTAGGTACATCAGAATCTAGCGAATTTGAAGGCGAGCAGAATTTTGTAAAGATAATGCTCAGTCAATAATTAAACCGACAATTGTCAATAAATATTCAATCGGCTTATCTTTCGACCGTCCTCAAAGATCCGCGAATACACCACCCATCAGGGTAAAAGAGTCAGATAACTCTGATGAATTATTACCACACACACACACACACACACACACACACACACACACACATATATATATATATAGAGAGAGAGAGAGAGAGAGAGAGAGCAACTACGCATCGTTCATTCAGCATTGAATTAGAAAACTCTCAGCTATTGGGCGTGTAGAATGATAATATACACGCTAAAAACGCTACCCTCTTCTACCGAGAGGCCATAGCTCAGAGGTAGAATCGCCGACTGACGCCAATTCTGCCGGGTTTCAATCCGGGGTTAAAAGCAATCGGAGTCTAACCGTACTGATGAGTTGTGATACAGCGAAACAGATATGTCTACGGATGACTAATATATATATATATATATATATATATATATTTCTGCGAAGTTTTCTACGAATTACCTTTTCTTTTCTGTATATAATTGATTCTCAACTACCATGTAAACACTATAATGCCAAGGACATTAAAACGAGTATAAAATATCTAAAATGTGTGTGAAATAATTATAATACGAGTTAAATATTTTATGTACGTGGTGTTCTAAAGATCTGTAAATTTTCTGTCCCTGGTGATACAAGGTGATGCATGTCTGACATATTGCATTCTAGAAGTTGCCCAGCTGTAGCCAAAACTCGATAGTGATAACGTTTAGTTCCTGACTTTGACCAAAACGGTCGAATGTTCCCGAACAAAAACAGCAAACTATGAAATTTTTCTCGAAAAAAAAGCCACAAATCATTAAATGACAATAAAAAGAGAATAAACTGAATGTTTTACAAGACAATAATTTAACATCGACATATTAAATTATTCTACGAAAAGTTGATGTTTATTAATTGTAAAGCGACGAATCGTAAATTGTATGGATATCTATTTTTTTTTTTTTTTTTTTTTTTTTGTGGCAATGATATTTAGACAAAATATACTGAAAAGCCTTTTTTTTTTAAATAATCGTGTCATCCCAAACAAGGCGTTTTACTGCCACTGTTGTGCAGAGGGTTGACAGGTTACAGTGAGTGTCAGGAAGAGGGTAAGAGAAGGGTGAGAATACTGATAAGAGTGGAACGGACGAAGAAAGAAGCATGAGAGAGAGGATGCAAGTTAGTGAGACAGGAGATGACCATTGATTTTTACATTTGAATTCTTGAAGATTGTAGCTGTCGGGAAAGCAAATAAACAGAAGGGAATTCCAAAGGCGGGAAGTGCGAGAATAATAAGGTGGGACCTATCTTCTGATCCTGTGGCTCGAGGAAATTCATATATAGGGGGTACCAGTGAGCTAAGTTACTCGGAGCAGAAGCCGTGGTAGTATTTGCAGAAGAGACACAGGGAAGCCACATTGCGCCGCTGAGAAAGCGACTGTATCATTATTGTTTCATTTGCACTTTGTCGCGTAAAATTACGATGCAAGCGTAAGAAATGGATGAGTTAAATGTGGGATTATGTTGCAGACAAAATATATTTTATAATAAATCATTGGAAAGAGGAGATCAGCGTTCAGAAATGTTTTTCCTCGAAAATTGCATAAAAGTCTTGAGTTTATTTTTAAATATGGTGCTTCCTTTAAAATCTCTGTTTATTTATTCTGAACAACCTCCAGGAATTTAAATGCAAGGTCAATACTCATCTATTAACCACTTGACTCTAGTTTTTCCCCACCCCGTATATCCTTTCTTTTCTCTCCACCTTTGAAACTGTCATCACACCTGCATTCTCATCTTTCTATTGCTCCTTTCTAACTCGTTCGTCTTCCTCTTCACTCTCTTCTAATTAATCTTTTTACACTTAAGTAGCCTCCTGCACATCAGTGGCATTACCGCCTTGCTCGGGGTGATACGATCAAAAAAAAAATCTATACAAAGTTAAACTACTTTTTACAGTGCAAGTTTATGGTTTTCAGTCGAAATAAGTCGAGTTTTATATCAACGCTTTCAAACCCGTGGGTCTGTTGAGACAGGAGAATTGAAATCTATCATCTATTTACATTCCTCGAAGAATTTAAATAAAATAGTTTATGAACACAATAAGGTCATTTTACAGAACAAAACATTAAATACATTAGTTAGTTACTCTAACGATACCGGGAAAACTGATATAAAACTGATACTCTGGTGAAAGGAGAAAACATTTCACAAAGACGAAAATTTTCAGAATGACTTGATTTTGCGCCTCGACACTTACAACATTTCATCATTCTTGGCGTCTCTAATATCTTCTTCTTCTTCTACGTTCCCTGTCCCTTCAGGACGTAGGCGATCATGACTTTCCACGTTTTCCTACACCTGGTGGCTCTGAGCATGCCTTACTTGTTACACCATGCAACCCTCGTTCCGTCATCCACCTGATTAGGACCTTCAAATATGTTATCTGTTGCTTTCTCCTGTCTCTCTTTCCCTCTATCTGTCCTGTTAGTATCAGGTTCTCCAAACCCTCTTTCCTCATTGCATGTCCCACGAACTTCAGCTGTCTCTTGCTGATGCTCAGTATTAATTTTCTTTTTGTTTTCATCATTTCCAAGACCTCATCTTTGCTCACATGCTCGATCCATGATATTCGCATCCTCCTCCTGTATAACCACATTTCAGTTGCTTCAAGTTTTTCCTTCATCGTTGATGAAATTGTCCAGCATTCACTGCCATATTGAAGGACGGACAACATATAGCAATCCAGTAATATCTTCCTTGTTTATAGCGAAATTCTCCTGTTTCTTTATACCTTACTCAGCTTCTGGAATCGCCTTCGGATCTCTGTGTCACACTTTCCGTCTTCTGTTATAAGACTTCCCAGGTATTTAAATTTTCGTACCTGCTTGATTCGAATATACCCGACCTGTTTTTGGCATATTGGGCTGCCCTTTTTACTGATGACCATGTATTCGGTTTAATTTCAGTTTATTTCTAGTCCTTTCTTGTTACTTTCTTCAGCTACCTTCTGTAGGAAGTATTGTAGTTTCTTTTCTGTGTCTGCTATTAGCACTGTATCATCTGCGTATCTTAGGTTGTTTAAATTATGGCTTCCAGGCATAACTTCTAGGGTCCTCAAAATATACTCGCTGTACAAGTTGAACAGGTCCGGTGAAAAGATACATCCTTGTCTTACGCCTCTTTCTAACTTTGAATATCCACTTAATTCATTACCTGTCCGTATGCAAGCGGTTTGCTGCCAGTAAAGATTCTTGATTACTCTCAAGTTTTTCCCAGATATGTTCAGGCTACCGAGCATCTCCATATTAAGTGACTGAAACAAAAATTGTCTTAATGAAATCGGCTAGATTATAAAACGAAAGTTCATAAAAATAAAAAAAGTACTTTAAAATTTTAAATTAAAGTAATTTAAAAATTTAGAGTTCCTGACATGTGCAGTCGCACAGACGTAAACAAATTCAGTTGGATGAAGTGATAAGGACGAAACGCGTCGAACGAATACTTTTTACAATTGTATATATATATATATATATATATATATATGGCAAGAAATAAATTAAATGTAATACTTACAGGCATTTTGTAAAGATGTAAAATAAAAAAATAAAACCACAGGAAAAACGACCGACCGGTTTCTATCCCAAGCTTCATTAAGACCGTCTGGGAATATTTATTTTATTCTTTTTTAATTTTTTTTAAATATTTAAAAAAATTGATGAAATAAATATTCCCAAACGGCCCTGATGAAGCTTTGGATAGAAACCGGTCGGTCGTTTTTTCTGTGTCTTTCTATTTTTTATTTTCCATCTTTAAAAAAATGCCTATGAGTATTAAATTTAATTTAGGTCTTACCATAATACGCTTTTGTACGATGAATAATTTATATATATATATATATATATATGTGTGTGTGTGTGTGTGTGTGTGTGTGTGTGTGTGTGTGTGTGTGTGCGAGTGTGTCAGATCATATATATGTATATGTCAGATTAAATAAATTGCAAACAAATTTTGCTTATTTTCAATAAAATCCGTTCATACTCACGGATAATATTTCGTCTATTACAACCAAAAGATGTCTGACGTGTTCTGTAACGTTGACAGATGTTGTTTTCATTCAGTTATTAAGGTACCCAAGCACTTTCATCCTCATTCGGAGGTCATCTTCAGGGGTGCAAGTTATGCTAACGGAATACTGTGTTGCTAAAACTTAGTGTATATTTGTTTCTTGCTTTTTTATTCAAAATAAGCAAACATATTTGCAATTTATTTAATCTGTCATGTTTAAAAGAAAATTTTCTGCCTAGATGCACAAATTATATATATATATATATATATATATATATATATATATATATATATATTGTATTGAGGCAGCAGATAATTTTCTAAACATATACTGTTAAATATAAGAGACAATGACGGTATATTATGTTTAATCATGAGCCGTACTAAATATCGTATTTTGGCATTAACTTCAGTTGAAAATAAAGATAAAAATTCTCCAACATTTGGATAATTTTTTATTAAGTTTGTTCTAAGGTTTCGGCTAACATAAGCTATCTTTAGAGAGGTTACAAGGACATTAACATCCATGGATTTAATATAGATGGTCTTGAATATCTGAAGGTTCTTTTTACTGTGTGTATGAGTGAGGATTATTGTAGTGTTGAATAATAATTTTTTATTAAATCCAAACAACCCACACTTAATAAAATCACGTTTAAATCATAACAGATTACATTGCATTTTAATATATGGTTCTGTTATCATTTCGAGCTCTCATGCGGTGTGACCTCATGGAACCACATTACAAATTTGCGAACTGCGTTTGCTATTTTTGGTAACTGTTGCCGTTGCTTAGCAGAGTTTTATGTCAACAGAAGATAAAATCGTCGCTGATGGTGGATGTTTTTATATATATTTGTGTATTTAGGCAGCAAATTTTCTTTTATGCATGTCAGATTAAATAAATTGCAAAGATTGTGTCTGCTTATTTTTAATAAATTCCGTTTATACTCACGCATAATCTTTTGCGTATTATAATTGAAGATGAGCTCGGACGGAGACTGAAAGTACTTGGGTACATTGAGAAATGAACGATAATAACATCTGTCGACATTACAGCTCATTTCTGACATCTTTGAATTATAATACGCGAAAGATTATCCGTGATTAATAATAGATTTTATTTAAAATAAGCAGACACAATGTTTGCAATTTATTTAATCTGAAATATATATATATATATATATATATATATATATATATATATATAGAGAGAGAGAGAGAGAGAGAGAGAGAGAGAACAGAGAGACAGAGAGAGAGAAAGAGAGAAACGCATATTTAAAAATAAAATTGGTCATTGAGGACCTCATCAAGTGGTGACAGTCTAATTCAAGCATGAAGGAAATCTGTGTGCGTGTGTATGTGTGTGCATCTGTGCGTGTAAAGAAAAACGCTCATTAGAAAACTAATGGAGAATATTAAAAATATTAAGTAGATTCAGTCGAATTGCCTTTCGACTGTCTTTAAAGGTTCGCGGGCAGCGTTCAATAAAACCAAAGTGTGAAATAAATCCGTTGAAATTCTACCCAAAACCGTATTTATACTCCTCTCACGCATAAAAAACAAAAAACGCTAATCATAGACTCTAAACAAATTTCAAATTTGTCCAACACTAAATTTCATTAAGTACGTGACAATATTTAAGCTGACGTCATGAGGATGTACATTCATTAATGGGACAACTTTGCTTGTATTTTCGTGTTTTTTTTTTTATTCCGGATGAAAAATTGGAAATTTTTGCGTTTCGTATTTTTTTTTTTTTGTTTCAGACAACAACTTGGAAATATTCAGCAAGATTTTCACTTACCAAAATTATAAATTATAATTACTGTTTAGATACATAGAGAAAAGTATGCGATAGTTTAAACCGAGGTCAGACGAATATGGATTAAATTGTCTTTACTTCAAAACAAAAGAGAGTTTCCCTCATTAGAATACCGATTACTGCGACAAAATAAAACTATTGGGAGCAGGATGATATGATTATATATTAATTATCATTTGAATTCAAATTTTCGGTAGAATGCAACGTGTGATGTTGACACTTTGTTACTTTTAACGATTATCTCGCTTTGATTCGCCAAAAATCACACGAGAATTTAGCGAGATTAAAGTTTCATTATTTTACATTCATGTTTGTTTGTCTCTGTTGTTTTGTGCATTTCATGTACCGTTTTTGTTTGCATTTTCATTTACTTGTCGATAATTCACTTTGAAGAACTGAAAAGTAAAAGAAAAAAAAACATAATTGTTTTGTTTTTTTTTTCCTTTTATAACGAAAACAAAATGGAATAAATGATAAGCATTCAGAATCAAATTGGATACCTTTCATCTTAAATGAAGCAAATAATTAGCAACACTGTATTCACAGAAATGAAAACGAGGCGACAACCTTACGCGATTCCGGTCAATGAACACATCCGCTTTAATATCACGCATACATGTGATGTCACCACATTTAAACGAACACTCCTGGGTTTAGCAGTTCATACAAAAATTAATTACACAGAACTAACGATTAACTTAAAAAAGAAATAGTTTGCAAACAAAATTTAGAACTTCTAAAGAATTCGACCAAATTATATTTTATATTTACGGCTTTTTGAAAACTCAATTTGATTACTTCAAATACCCCATCATATCAATAATTGCCATTTACTTTAAAAATTATATTCATTTCGTTGTATCAGTTTTCTATATTTAAACAAAAGAATAATTAAATGGTGACTTTTTATTTTAAAAGTAGTTATCTTCCTTAAGTTATTTGTTCACCACTGCTGAAGCCTGGTATTGAACTCACAACTATTTAGGTCAAGTCACTGGAACTGACCAACGTCTATATCCCCTGGGCCATGTGTTCTACATGGCTACCTGAAGTGGTATCGCACATGGAATGAGAATGATATACCCCAGTGATTGTAATAAAGGGTTCGGATTGAAATTTCTAGCACCTGAAGAAGGCCGGAGCGTACAACGGCCGAAACGTCGTAAATATGCCAGCATTGATGAGGACAATAGTCCGAATAACAGAAATAGTGTAAGCTAAGGCTTATATGCTAAAGAATGAAACATACCTATTTGGTACTGTCTGGATTAAATTATTCGAGTATGGGATTTACCTCTAAATTATGTATTGCTCGAATATGAGTTGACAAGCGACCTGTTAAAAAATGTGTGAAAATTTAAAGATAAAATTGAAAAGTTGTTTTCCGGTTGTTTTCTTTCAGATGATTTGGGTCGGTGATCTAGAGTTAAAGCAAAATTTTATGTGAGAAAAAATCGACGTCAGTATATAAACCAAAATGTAACCTACCATTCGCTGCCTTGGATCAAATCAATGAAGAATTGAAAAAATTGATCACTCAAAATGGGCATAAACAGCAGTGTATGCAAAGAAAAAATATAATAAAATTCGTGTTTACCAAGGAAGAACATATGCAAGTACTGTATGATATCTTTGACGTACCAACACCCCAAGAAATCGTTAACTGTATAAGTATGAGAAAAAGGAAATGTACGGAAAATCTAGCAGCTGACCCAAAACAAGAGAAATACCAAATTTAGTACGTGGTGAACTGTCCAAGTAGAGAAGCGAGTGAATACTCAGGAATAAAATAAAGTACTTAAGAAAATAAAAACTCTAAAACGAGGTGATGATATTGATTAAATAAAGCATCCCCCGGTAACACAAATAAACTAGACAAGGCGCCTTAAATAAAATCTCCGAGTTCAGTGACAGTGTTTAAACAATCCGTTCTCATACTCGCAATTGTCAAGGTCTCTTCGGACAGAGAGTGACTAAATTGGGGTTCTGCCTACAAACGGAGACTGGACTGAGAAAATAGACAGGACCCATTTCGCGTATACTGAAAAATTTTTGGTCAAGTGTACTCGCTCGAAAAGCACACATTAAAAACTGACTTTGTTTGGCATCTCATTTCTGGGTAAATATCTAGAGTTCAGACAGTCTGCTCTCGGGCTCGCAAATTGTCAAGATGTTTCTCATCGGGCAGAATACGACTCAGTGGGGATTCTGCCTACGAACGGAGACTCGGCTGTGAACACTAGGAAATGCAAAGTGCCCGATCCGGTGGTTTCGAGGGCTGGGTAAATTTTGACATTTGGCTCGTGTGTTCGTGCTGGGGTTCTTCAGTTTAAAACCGACCTTTTGTCGCATACCGTTGCAGTCCGACAGTCCGCTGTTTGGCTCTCAGTTGTCAAGCAGTTTGTTTTTGTTTTTACGGACGGGAAAAATAGACTTCCTTGGGGAGACTGGGTAAGTTCTGACAGTCTTCTGATACGTTTTCGTTAGTGTACTGTTGGGCTCAGTCGAGACATAATATTATAATCGTTACTTACGTTTTATAGACAGTTCATAGTAAAAAAAAGCATCGATGCATTTTCATAGTAAATTTCGGCATTTAATGACACATAAGGAGTTAATGACAAATAATCAGAAACAATATATTAAGGTTGTTTATCATTTTTACACTATTTTGTTTTATGTCAGGGATGAAAAATAACAACTTATATCAACTGGTAAAAAAATCAGAAAAGAATTTACTGACCTCATCATATGCTAATCATTTAGTATGGCAGCCTATTATACATGCAATGTCAAATCGACCCTTGCCTTTGTAAAATGCTGTCTCTACGATGTTCATTTTTCAGTTAAGTGCCATATGTAATAAAATCTTAGGCGATCATGTTTTTATGATGCATTACTGACTAACAAAATATTTTCTGTCTACGGTAAACTGGTTGCCAACCAAGTCTATAGGACCAACTCTATCCTGCTGTAGGGGCCTCTTGGAAGCTTGGTAAATTGGCCTTGTGTCAAACACGTCCGAAGTCCCGACAATTTAAATATCAGAATGTAAAGTCTCATGTCCCTTCCTCTTTTTTTTTAGAAAAGGTGGCGACAGAGTGAGAAAGAAGAAATAAAGAAATAGTACTTAGCGTGTCCTATTGTCGTTGTTGCTCTTTTTGACGGCGTGGAATGAAAAGGAAAAAAAGTTGGAAGAAGAGGTTGGCGGGACGTAACAGAGTCACCTTGAAGTAACTTCCTTGTATTGTGAGTTGCTATCAGATACCGCTCCTATTCTGACTGCTTTGAAATTTCTTTTGTTACATTGCAACGATGTTCGTCAGCTAACCGCTCCAAATGCTGGACTGATTTGGACCAGTCAGCGACGTGGTTTAGATAGTGAAGCTTCTCGTATTGCCTGCTTCAGCGGGCATTTTCATTCTTAGGTGTGAAAAAAAGGTTTGTCTGACGTCATATATGAATTTTCCATTTGCTATCCAATCCGGATTCAGAATTCTGCGTTTCACACTGACTTGTGAAATTTTGGTTTGGTTTGGGTTTTTCCAAAATGTTTTTAGTCGTTTGAATCTACTTTTGCGGGTGTGCAATTTTATTTTGGCTGTTATAGTTGGGTTTTTCCAAAATGCTTTTAGTCGTTTGGATCCGATTTTGCAGGCGTGCATTGGAGAGAATGGTGAAAACCTAACTAGGAAAATTTCTTCTGACGCGCAGAAATGTTATTTTCTGCCGAAATGCGTATTGTGTTTGATACTAAAACTGTTTTAGCTTCAAGTCGTTAGAACTTTCTGCACCCTAAACAAATAAATTCTGTAATTAACGAATATAATTGTGACTGCGGTGCCAGTTACATAGGCAGAACCACTAAAAGAATAGACAGCAGGATCAAACAGCACTAAAAATCAGGACCCATAACTGGAACCAAAATTAACTTGTCAATAATACGTACGGTTCCTTAATTTGTGAACACCTTTTAAAGAATAGAAGGTGTGGCATGGACTTTGATGGGAATAGGTTTTCCGTGTAGTCCAATTTACATTCACTTTTTCATTTGAAGTCGATGGAGTCTGTTTACATCAGGTCTTAGAGACCATCGTTGTGTAAGCAACGAGAATGTTTGCCGGGTCTTGCTGTGACCAGTCTCTAGCAATTCATTCCCTCTTCCCATCATGGACTATTTTATTTTTCACAACTTTTATATTTTACGTTAAGTTCTCAAAAAAAAAAAACTTTGATAAGCGAGAGCAAAATCGGTTATTTTCTTTTTAAATTCTATCCTCATTATGTCCTTTAACGTAAAATTTTAATTCTCAGTGTAATATATATATAACGTAGAATACTTGGTATATTGGTCAGGTAAATTCCGATAGAGACGAACTCAAAAGAACCCAATGTTAAATTTATTTATTTAATTTAACAGAGTAATATAATTTAGAAAAAAAAATTAGATATTATACAATTTCATGGGTAATACGTATTTCGCCGCTGACTTTGGAGCTCGTCAGACCCAAATGATACAACAGTTAATATTCAAAATATTATTAGTCATCCTCATATAAGCCTGTTTTACTATATTAAAGCTCAGCTCATCAGTGTGGTTAGACACATTCACATGTTTCTGGCCGGGATCGAAACTCGACCGATTTGGTGTCAGTCGGAATCGCTACCCCTTGTGGTATCTTATGCTCGGGGATGGCTCGTTGTGACGCTTATTCTCGTCGACGGTCGTGACAGCACCAGTTGTGACACTGCCACCCGGCTGGCCGGTTGGTTTGGTCGCTGTTCGCTGGTCTTGGTGATCTCGTCAATTTCAAGACGTCAATTTCAACAACGTGCCACTGCTCACGTTGTAAATTGATCTCAGAGGTCGTGTTTTGCAATTTCAGTAGGCGTCTTTCCACCCAAAGCCAGTCCGCATACTGGTGTACACTTGTGGTTAAAAATAAACACGGCATCAAAAAAAAAAAAAACTTAATAAAATAAGTGAATAAGGTCGAACACGCTTGGAGAGTTACGAAGAATGTCTTTATATAAAAAAAAGAAAACAATTACTAGTCACCGGAGCAGATAATACAGCCGTCAGATTGATAATACAACTTTGGATTAGTAGCCCCCTGCACATCAGTGGCGTTTCTGCCTTGCTCGGGGTGAATTGATTAAAAAAAAATGAGACCGTTTTCCACCCACGCGATTTGCGGGAGGGGGTAGCTCGACGAATGAAATATTACCAGCTCACTTCCTTTCTATTACATCATATTTAGATTTTCCAAATCCAACAATTTCTGTTCTCATGGAAAAATCTGTTGGGGACTTTAACCCCGCCTGACCCCATCAACAAATCCTGGTACTTTGTTTTGGATACTCATAAAATTTTAGCTTTGCCCAAAATATCCGCTTTGAACACGAAAGAAGAACAATTATATTTCTACCTTTCTTTCCCCAAAAATTGTTCTCTTCCCCGGATTTTAGAAGTACATGATAGTATTAAAATAGTTTTTTTTTTCATAAGCTCACATCGCGAATTACAATGAAGGACAAACAATAATACCACTAATCGTAATTTCTCACACACTCTCTCTCTCTCTCTCTCTCTCTCTCTCTCTCTCTCTCTCTCTCTCTCTCTGTGTGTGTGTATCAAACGAAACAAAAGAAAGTATACCCGCGGAAGATAGTGTCACACTCTAAGCCATAGGGAAATTTTAACGTGTTGTATATAAGCAGTGTGTACACGCGCCAGTCGCAGAAAGAACTCAATTCATTTCTGAAGAGTAGTGCATATATTGCAGAAATGGAAACTGTTTTTAAAATTTTCTTCTCTAGAGAGCTCAATCGTAATGAGAGCATAATGTATTATTTATCCACATACAAACCTGTTTCGCTGTATCAGAGCTCATCAGTGTGGCTAGACACACCCACTTGCTTCTGACCGGGATCGAAATCCTACGTATATGGCATGACTCGGAGTTTCATGCGTTATGCAATCATCAGGTGCATAATTCAAATTGACAGTTCAATATATTTGAATTTAAATTCAGTCAATGTTTCTGGGAATTAAATCTTATAAATTTAAGTTACTGTTTTTTAATTATAAGTTTAAAAATTTAAATATGCAATGGTTACATTTAGATAAAAATTTTAAATCGAAGTTAAGATTTAAAATTAGAATAAAAATATTAAAAATAATATAACACAGGGAGAAGATATTAAGGAGGCGTAAATCATGAAACGCAAAAATTTAAACATTTAAAAATTACATGTAAATGAAAAATTAAGATTTTAAATAGAATAAAATAAAATAAAGATGAAAATAAAAATTAAGAAATTAAAAGTAAAATTTAGAATAAAAATTAAAATTAAAAAATAAACCATGTAGTGAGCAAAAATAAAAGGGGTTTAATTCATAATTGTTAAAAGTAATATTGGGGGTAAAGAAAGAAAGAAAGAAAGAAAGAAAGAAAGAAAGAAAGAAAGAAAAGGAGAACGTATAGAGGAATCTATATCTGGATCTAAGAATTGAAATAAGTATTCTTTTCTATGACAGCATGTGGTCATTTAATCACTTTTTTATTATGTAAATTAGAATTATTGATATAGTTTAAGATGACAAGTTTTCTAAAAGGCATAGATAATATTTAGCTCGTTTTCCATATAAGGTTTGGATTTAGCTACGATGTTCCAGGTAATAATTGCGTTCTTATAGTTGTTTTCTTTATTATTTAATTTATAAACCAGTACATTTGCTGTATTTAATGTAGTTTAAAGACAACAGGAGGTTGTTAAATTTTATCTTCCACGTGACCGTACTGATAAGTTGGAATTAAAACTTCAGAAATGGCTATTATAGGTGTATAAAGGCAATCTCATATGCAAAAACACCAACAGCAGGATTAGCCGTTTAGGTTCCCAAATACCAAGACTCTATGGTTAGTCTAAAATTCAAAAAAGTAATGTGTCTTTACGTCCCATTGTAACAATGCTGGGCTTGGCACAGCATGAGTTGGCCAAATGGTTGTAAGAATTGGTCAAACCTGTTTACGACTACTCAATTTACTGTGTATCAGGCACTTACACCTTTTCTGCGGATGTACGTTGTGGTGCACTGGATATCGGCTCGGAACGAGAAATCGGGGAGCCGAGTTCGAATTCCAGCTGAATTCATTGCATTCACTTACGCGCAAATACCCTTGGGAAAGGTATTAATCGGCCTATTCCTTCCAGTTATGGGTTAAATAACAAGACAGATTGGATTATATAGCCTTTGTCGGCAACCAGTCTACCGCAGAAAGCAATGGCAACCTACTGCGGGATAATCTTCTGCCCAGTCAGTCATGTCTCTGTCGAGACATGATCGCCCAAGCGTGTATCACGTATGGCACTCAACTGACTGACACCTTTTCGAAGTTTATTAGAAATCGTACCATTACTTCTAATATCAAAATTATGGTTTCACTTGGTATCGTGAATCTGTACACTAATATCTCCCTACAAGAGACAACACAGATATGTGTCGAAGCCCTCTTAAGAGGTTGATTGGGTTCTCTCTCCATTCCGGAGCCTTTATTTTTAGAGTTCCTGACATTAGCAAAAACAAAAAAAAACAAAAAAAAAATAGAGTTTTGTTTTGAAAATGTGTTGCATGCAAAGATAGACGCAGTTTCTATGGGCAGCTTTTGGGTCCATTTATAGCTAACATTTATGTTGGATACCAGGAGAGCCTTTTGTTTGATAAGTGTCAGAAACTATATTCCTATCAACTTTAAGTTGATGACACTTCTCTATGTTTAACAACATAGATGAAGAAACTCTTTTTTGTCAATGTAAATTCATACACCCATCTTTGGTTATTTATGATGGACGAAGAGGAGAATAATTCTCTCTCATTTCTTGATGTTCATGTGGAACGGAAAAATGATACTTTTATAAACAGTGTGTTCCGTAAAATAACTTTTTCAGGTCTTTACACCAGTTGCCACTGTTTTGTTCTCTGTACCAGGAAAATAAATCTGTTCAAAACTTTAGTTCATCGGGCACTAATGATTTGTTCCTCTTGTACACTCCAACAAGAGTTGAGCAAAATTTGTGGTATTCTTATGTAAACTTATTTATAAATGAAACTTTGTCTGTGTGTGTATGTGTGTGTGTGTGTGTGTCCGTTACTTATAGACTCCAAAACGCCTGAACCGATTTTCTTGAAAAGTTACACAATTGTACTATAAGCGTCTGCACGTGTTCTTAGCTAGGTTTTGTGTCAAGGGACCACCGATAAATATTGAAAATCGATAATCGAAAAAATCGGGTTATAGAAGGAGTGGTCCGATTTTAATCAAATTTGATACACTCATAGAAAAGACAAAAGAAACGATATTCAGAAGTTTCAAGGTTGCAGTTATTACAATAGTACAGAAAATCCATATTATATATATATATATATATATATATATATATATATATATATAAAGGCAGGATGTTTGTGTGTGTGTGTGCCTGTTTATCTGCCTGTATGTCTGTATTTTAGTTTTTGCTTCGGATTTGGCTCTAAGTAGGTATAATTGTAGTTCTTAGTCTCAGCCATGATACCATTTGTTCAGAGGACTTATTTAGCCTTGAAAATTCAAATTACGACGAAATAAACTTATTTGATATTGATACCAGGAAATCAAAATTTGACTTACATCCATTCATTTTTCTTTCTGTCTACGGTTTTGCTTTAACTGGAAACAACTATTGCATTTTAGTCTTTCGTGCCAACTTCCAAAGAGTCTGAGCTCCAGGACCATGGATTAGTTTTAAAGCTTTCATTACACCCGAGCAACGACGGGCCATACAGCTAGTTAATAATGGTTTTCCGACTAATATTGTTGAGTGCTCAATAGAACGGAAGATAGATAACTTCAATATTCCTCTCAAATTTGGCCCTTCTCTCTGTTTTATATTTCTAAAATTATCTTGGCTTGGGAGAAATTTAAACTTTTAAGAGATAGAGTTTTTACTATTGTCTCTGCCACTTTCTTTGCAGCCAAGTAAAATACTTTTTTTTGCTCTCATTCAATTTTTCTATCATTTTTTAAAAACCGCCTGCCACATCATACTAAAAGTTTACTTATTTATAAGTTTAGATGTCAGCGTGAAGCTGAGTCGATAGGGCGGACGAGTCTTAGATTGGAAACAGGAACAGGCCAACATGTTCCAAAATAGATTACATTTACGTAATCAAACTCGTGTATCGTAATCAGCAAACGATTCAGCAATTGGACAACAACAATCCTGCACATGTACAATTCTACCATCCGCCCATGCATTGAATACAGCTGCCATATCTTGTCGGGTGTTCCTGCTATTCACCTAGGGATCCTTGACAAAATCCAACGGAGAATCTGTAATGTGATAGATCCCGACTTGGCAGCTCGGATACAGTCACTTTCTCACCGTCGCAGTGTGGCTTCCCTTTGTCTCTTCTACAAATACTATCACGGTTTCTGCTCCGATTAACTTAGCTCACCAGTACCCCCTATAGATGAATTTACTCGAGTCACAAGATTGGCAACTAGGTCCCACCCTTTTACTGTGAAACCAATAAAATATAAACGCAAATTCTACTCAACATCTTCTTATCTCGCACTTCCCGCCTGTGAAATTCCCTTTCGCTTGCTTACTTCAAGAATTCAAATGTAAAGTCAATAGTCATCTCCTATCTCACTAACTTGCATCCTCTCACTTATGCTCCTTTCTCCGTCCACTCCACTCTCATCAGAATTCTCATCCTTCTCTTACACTCCTCCTGAAACCCCCTGTAAACGGTCAATCTTTCTCATAACTTTCTTCCTATGTAACCCCCTGCTTAACAGTGGCAATAAAATGCCTTGCTTGGGGCGATACGATTTCAGAAAGAAAAAAAAACACCTTTTGGAAAATGAGTTCTGCTCGTTAGGTTTGGACTCATTTTCTATTCTGCAAGCGGGCAGATCCAATCGCCATTTGTTGGTTTTGTAAATCATTTGTCTTAGATTGCTGCAACAATCACTCTGCAAAAATAAAAAAAATCAATTTTTTGAGATCTTTGCACTTATTTGGAGATATGTGTGCTATCATTTTTCTGTTTTATGCATTTTATTAATTTTCTTTTTTTAAGCATTTATTTTAATCGTAAGTTTATTTTCTTAATTTTACGTATTCACATTAATCGTAAATTTTAGACGTTTTTCAGCCTTATCTCTAAGAATTTTCTCCATGCACATAGAGTCTGATTTTTTAAGATTTTGCCAACGATTAGTTTTGAGGAAGCGTTGGCCGAAAGGCAGCCTACGTCCTCATATATAAAAAATTAGCATAAAATTGTGTCTGTTCATATATATATATATATATATATATATATATATATATATATATATATATTAATGCAGGTTTCATTGAATAATATAGACAAGTTTTGTCTATTAATTTTGTGTAGGATCCGTTCATACCGTCTGATATACTTGATGGTGATGTCGTTGAAAGACAACAAAAAATCACAGTAATTGTTGATTTTTTATCAGTTCTAAGCTTTCGGCTCACATAAGCCATTATCAAAGAGTAAATATTAACACACAGTAAACATAGAACATTTAAGTTATTAACAATAAAGAGAATTGAATTGAAAATATAAGTCCATCCCTACCGTGGCGGATGGCCGAAGACAGTGACAAAATAGTGGCGTTGTGGACCCTGGTCTGTTTACAGACATTTGAGTATGTTATTGGAAATATCAAAATTGATTGTATTCAAACCAGGTTTAAATTGTTTAATGTAGATTGCTTCGAGGATTTTTAGTTTCTGTTTGTTATTTTCTTGTTTAAGCTATTCCCAAAGGATTGGTAAGCCGTAAAAACCAAATAAGTCAATAAAAACAACTCACAAACACGCACACACATACGCACACATACACATATATACTTTTTTTTTTTTTTAGGGAAGCAGTCTCTTTTACTTTTAAGATAACATGATTTTCTTTTTTTATATGATCTGAAGTCTCACATCTGTTCTTTTTTTCTTTTTTTTTTTTTTTTGCTTTCTTCCATTTTTTAAAACTAAAAGAAAAGGAACAAAATCATTACAAAATCATGGAAGACGGTTCTGTGTTGAACGCTTCAAAAAAATACTGAAATAAGGATGCAAGACGAAAAGAATCGTTTGAAAAATAGCATCAAGAGAATGAACTCGAAAGCAGACGAATAGATACCAGAAAAAAAAAGAAAGGAAATGGAGACAGCAGAAGAAATACGCAAACAAGCGTTTTTCTCAGAAGTGTGCGTTGATAACCGTGTTGTTCTAAATGATGGAATATATTTGAATTTTCATTTAAGTGCAACGTCAGACGCCGTGAGAGTGAATTTGTGGTGTGGCCAATGTAGATATTATTGAGGTTGTTAGAGATACATTCTCTAAATGGACATATGAATTTCTATACTACATTGGTTTTTTGCAAATCACTAACGGTGGGGGAGAGTCGTTGCGGACGAATGAATTAGATGTAGTGGATTTAGTGTAATATATAATAAACTTAATTCTTTTGTTAGAGTCTGTCGGAGAAATATTAGTATTTATGAGTTTTTTTAGGATGTTTTCATCTAGTTGGTAGTTGGATTGCATCTGGCTACGGTATAAGAAAGTGATATGTTTAGGATTGGTTGGGTTAGTATCATGTGTTGTTTTTTCCATGTTAAGCTTTTTAAGAAAATAACGTATTTGTTCATCAACTATGTAGTTGGGAAAATTATTATTGATGAGTGTCTGTTTTATGTTTTTTAGTTCACTGTGGAAGATCTGATTTGTAGATGAATTGACTTTTGCACGATATAATAGATTTTTTATAATGGCTATTTTGTAATAGTGGGGGCATTCACTAATATAATTGTGTGTGGAGGGATTTTTATTAGTGGGTTTTTGATACGGTGAGATAGTAAATTTATTGTTGTCAATGTTAATTAATATATCAAGAAAAGGAATTTTGTTATCTTTGCTAAGTTCATAAGTGAATTTTAAAACTGAGTTATTTTGAAACTGTTTTTGAAGTTGTAAAATTTCATCGGTATTTTTAATTAATAGTAGGATATCATCAACATATCGTAGATATATTGATGGTTTTGTAAATTTTCCAAAGGTAGTATTTTCAAGGTTAGACATGTAGAAATTACTAACCCATGGAAACTCCGTCACGTTGTATATATATAGTGTTGTTTGGATCAACAAAAGGCACTTCAGTAGTACAAGTTAGTAGAATTTTTCTTAGGATGTTGGGATTAATTTTGAGTGGGGGTAATGAAGGATTACTGTAAACATTTATTATAATTATATCAATAGTTTCACTGATGGGTACATTAGTAAAAAGGTTTTCCACATCAAGTGAAGCTATGATTTCATTGTTCGGTTTTTCACTCTTGAGGATTTGGATTGCCTCTAGGGTTGACTTTATGCTGTATTTACTCGGAAGGTAGGGTGTGATAAGCTGGTTAATATGTTTAGTTAACTGGTATACAGGAGTAGGAATTTGGGATATGATAGGGCGGAGAGGATAGTTAGGTTTATGAGTTTTTATGGTTCCGTAAATGTAACCAGGTTTATAGTCACCAATAATTTTAGGGAGTTTTAAGGAATTCTGATCAGCGTTGTTGGCACTAATGAGTTTATTAAGTTTAGATTTTAGTTGGTGTGTCGGGTTTTTGTTAATTTTTTAAATTTTGTGTGGTCATGAAGTATGTGGTTGAGTTTTGTGTTGTAATCTGATTTGTTAAGTACAACTTTTTTTACAATTATATGAAGGTGGTTGCGTAGTTCGTGCGCGGCATTTTTAGTTGTTTCGATAGAATTTTTGAGGAGCTTCTGCTTTTATCATGGCGATCTTTGATTGCCTCAGCCTTAAGTAGGTCTTTCAGTTCGGGTTTAACGGTTATGAGTTTTTTATCTTGTAGTTTAGTGATGCTTTGATAGAGCGTTTCTATTTCAATTTTTTTAGTAAGCTGTTTATACTTACGGATAGATAGATAGATAGATAGATAGATAGATAGATAGATAGATAGATAGATAGATAGATTATAATATTCTAAATACAAAATACAAATAGTCTATTTAATGTTTTATCTTAACGTTTCATCGCATGGGATTCTCAGTAGCGGACTTTCCATTGGTATTAATATAATATATTTTATTTAAGATCTGCCGAATTTAGCACTGAAAATTCAATTTAATTTTATATTAACTTTAATATATGTTAATATTTCCTAAAGTTCGAAATTTATAATTCGTAACTGTTAAAAGAAATATTTCCCAAATTTGTTCACATAGGAAAGCTGATTTGGTTTTTCAAACAAATATAATATTTAGTGTCGTTTTGATGTTGACTCATGCTTTTCTGCGATTCATTCAAGATATTTCAATTATAAATTAGAAGGATCTTGCGAAGAAAACCTGATTTCATCAACTGACTCAGTACTTACGAATGTCAAAGAATATTCCAAGTCTGAAAACAATAATTTAATAAAAATAGAAAATTTTTTTTTCTTAAAAAATAGCCTTTTATTAAAATGTATTGATTGAAAAAAAAATTAAGCTGAACACAGAAAATATTTAAAAAATGAATAAAAACGTATTAAAAAGTGCATTTAAAAATATTCTTTGTCAATTTAGTGACTAAGATAATTTCTACTTTTCCAAGATTTATTTTTTGTCATGGCGTCACCCAAATTGTTTTTTGGGTCAATTTGCACATCTCTCTAACACCTGATACATTCTTTCTGGGCGACACCAGGTTTGTCATCCATTAACCCGGATACGACCAGTCCTTACCGGAGATTGCAAATGACATCGCATCAGAGAGAGTCAGACAACATTAATAATGCTTCCCAGCGTTCGTTCCCTGTTATGCTGATCTAAGTACTCCTTTATCTTATAGCGTTCGTATCCTTTCCCCTTCTATTACATGGATATGATTGGAAAGAATGAATGAAAGGAAGAAAAAGAAACGATATAAAAAAGCAGCGAGCCACGAATAACAATTGTCATTATACAAATGTAACCATGCCTCCGGGTTACTAGGGAAAACGAGGACTTTAATATTGATTTGTTACCCAGATTCTTAGGACGTGATGATAGGGTTTGACACAGGGAAATGGAAAGGAGACATACACTAAAATGATGGGAAGAGACAAAATAGGAATTGAGAGGATAAGACTGTGAAAAATGAGAAATTTGAAGAGCACATAGAAGGAGATAGAAGGAAGGCAAATCAGCGCTGAAATATGTAATGAAGAAAGGGGAGACGAAGACGGATTAAGAAAGAGGATGAAAGAGAACGAACAGAAAAAAAAGAGAAACCCATAGAAAAAGAGGGAAACTGCATAGACATGATGAGAGAAAGAGAGATGGAAGAGGTGTGTTAAATACCAAGATTTAGACGGCAAGCAAAACGTGTTTATATGAAAAAGAAATAAATAGCGAAAGAAGCAAAAAAGGAGAAGTATATATGAAAAGATATATAGATTAAAACATTTTGAAGACGGTAAACGTTGAGGTGATAAGATGCTGAATGAATGAAAGAAAGACAGAAATAAAGAAAGAAGGGAAAGAGAGGAAGAAATGTATATGAAAAGGTATACAGAGAAAGCATGTGGAAGATGGAAAGTGTGGATATTTCAGGAAAGTGAAAGAAAGAAATAAGGAAAGAAATAAAGAAAAAAAAACGAAAGACAAAATGGAACGAGTAGGTAAATATAGAAAATATATAAAGATAAAAACATGTAGAAGAATGTAAAGGTTGATATGAGGGGAATTTAGAAAGATATATATATATATATATATATATATATATATATATATATACACTATAGTCATCCGAATACAGATATGTTTCGCTGTATCACAGCTCATCAGAACGGTTAGACTCCGATTGCTTTATTTACCCAGGATTGAAAACCGACCGAATTGGCGTCAGAGGACGATTCTACCTCTGGGCTACGAGCGTTCGGTGGAAGAAGGTAGACTTTCTTTTTCTTCTTTCTGTCTTTCATCTTTCTAAAATATCTTTTTCACATGCTTTCTTTCAAGAGAAAGCATGTGAAAAATGGAAAACATTGATATTTTAGGAAGATGAAAGACAGAAAAAGAAAGAAAGAAAGAAGAAGAAAGAAAGAAAGAAAAAATGGAAAAGAAAATGAAAGAAAAAGAGAGAAATATATATATATATATAAATGTATAATGAATAATGAAGTTAGAAAATGATAATATTTTAGGATGCCGAAAGAAAAAAGAAAGAAATAAATAAAAAGAAAGAAGAGAAAGAAAGAAAAGAAAAAAGAAAGAAAGGGAGAAATATATATATATAAAGAGATATGGAGAAAAACGTGGGTGACAGAAACCGTTGATATGTTCGGAAATAGAAAGAAAGAAAGAAAGAAAGAAAGAAAGAACGAATGAAAAGAATTGAGAGTGAGAAAAAAAGAAAAAAGAAGAGAACGTGAGGGAGAAATATATATACAGAAGGATATATAGAGAAAAGCATGTGGAATATGGAAAACGTTGATATATTAAAAAGTAGTAAAAAACAGTGTCAAAAGTCGGTACAAAAAGCCCGAAAGAAAGGCAGGTGCGGTTATAGAACAGCTAGGCTGTTAACGATAGAAAAAATGCGAGCAAAAAAGCTAAAAAGAATGATGCGAAACATTGAAAAGACCTTGAATGAAAGGAGAAAAAATGGGGATAAAATTCAAGTTTTTAAAGGAAGTCTAAGCGAAAAAAAATGAAATATTTTTTGTGGAAAGATAGTTTTCATGACTATATATATATATATATATATATATATATATAAATTCTTAACCGGACAAAATTTAATAATAGCAAGAAAGATAGAGAATTTTAATGATATTTCTTATTAAAACAAGACAATTTTCATCTTTTCGCTATTTATTATAAAAATCCCAGTGTTTAGGCTTGATAAGTACTTGGCGAAACCGGTTGGCAAGTTTTAATAAGAAATGTCATTAAAAATTACGTATATTACTTAATTAATATATATATATATATATATATATATATATATATATATATATATATATCATTAAATGTCATTAAAAATTATGTATATTACTTACTAATATATATATATATATATATATATATATATATATATATTAGTTAGTAATATAGATAATTTTAATGACATTTCTTATTAAAACTTGACAACCGGTTTTGCCCAGTACTTATCAAGCCTAAACACTGAGATTTATATACACACACATATATATATATATATATATATATATATATATATATATATATATCTCCTTGAATAGAAAAAAAATTGACTAATTTCAATCAATTATAGACAGCATTAACATCGTTAATTGTATATTTATATAAAATACGATTCGAGAATGAAAACGAGAAATGAGAGAGTAAAGAAACACTACGATCAAAAATGGATTGAATAAATATAATTAAAAGTATTTTATATATAATAAACAAAATCATTGGTATAACAGGAAAGAGAGAGAGAGAGAAATCAGAGAGCGATTAAAAAGAGAGAGAGACAAACATAAAATGGTGAAAAGTAGATAATGTATAAGGTAAGTATATTCTGATGCAGACAATGATTTGTTGAAAATGAAATGAACAAAAATTAAAATAATTGTTAATAATAAGCCGAAGAGAGAGGAAGAAAGAGAGAATAAATGAGTGAAATAGATAAACAGGAAGAAAAATGAAATATATGTATATTGGAAGAGGCTGATAGATAGATAGATAGATAGATAGATAGATAGATAGATAGATAGATAGATAGATAGATAGATTGTAATAGCAAATCAGCTTGATCAATAAATGTAACACATTGTAATAGATAGACAGACAGACAGACAGATAGATAGATAGATAGATAGATAGATAGATAGATAGATAGATAGATGTGAATAAACATAGGTAAATACATGAATGTCAGAATTAGATAGATAGATAGATAGATAGATAGATAGATAGATAGATAGATAGATAGATTGTAATAGCAAATCAGCTTGATCAATAAATGTAACACATTGTAATAGATAGATAGATAGATAGATAGATAGATAGATAGATAGATAAATGTGAATAAACATAGGTAAATACATGAATGTCAGAATTAGATAGATAGATAGATAGATAGATAGATAGATAGATAGATAGATAGATAGATAGATAGATAGATAATCAACCCTTATCTTCCCGTTCTTTTCATATAAACTTTCTCTTAATACAACCTTCTATCTCTTGTGGTCCCCGACCCTTGTACAGGGGGTACCATACTGTAAAAAATACATGCAAGTTGAAAAACCGAGGGCAACACTGTAACAGAAAGGGAACAAATTTGAATAATGAAAATAAAATAAAAAGGCAGACAATGGTTGAGCGAGACATCGAGATTTAATACAAAGATGAGTGGGAAATGAAAATACAAGTAACGAGGTGTAAACCTGAAGAAAAATTATCGCAAATATAAAAAAAGAAAAAATGGAAAAAAGAATTATAATGTCAAAAAATATCTCTTTACTTTAGCAACATGATTTCGAAGCGAGACAGCGACTTCTTCCCTACTCGTCTTCCTGTTCATTTTTCAATCCATGGCATTTCTCTTCCTCGCCCTTTCTCTTTCTCTGACTTTCGTTCATTTTTTTTTCTTCGGCTCATTCTCTCATTTAGATGTTAGCATCGCTTTACGCGTGATTTTCTTTTCCTTCTACTTTCTAGTCCATCATTTGATTAACCCACAAACTGTTTGTAAGTAGGGCGTGAGTCATTGAATGGCAACTGGAGATGTAGTTGTAGCAAACGAAGACGATGGGGTAAGGGGTAAAAAGGAAAAGGGAACGTCTGAGTTGAGTTTGGGAGCCGTAAGGGTGATGAATAGTGAATCGTAAGGCACGTTCCATAGAGTTGATGATCACAAGATTTGGTTACGTTCGAGAACGGTAATAGAGTTGCAATAATAATAATAATAATAATAATAATAATAATAATAATAATAGTAATTATAATAATAATATGGCCGATTAGGAAAGAAAAAATAAACACAAGGTAAAAGGAAAGAGTTGTAGGAAAGACAATGAATGAAAAAGACAAACAATTGCAAAAGTACAAAACAAAAAAATAATTATTAAAACAATGCAAAAATTGAAAGACAGATGAGAATAAAAGCAAGGAACAGTGAAGAAGTTTAAGGAAAAGAAGAATAAAACCGAAAACAGAATGGACTAAATTGAGAATGGATTGAAAAAGTACAAACATATAAAAAAAAAGGAAAGAAAGAAAAGAGAAAGAAAGAAAGGAAGGAAGAAAGGAAAGAAAGAACGAAAAATAAAGAAGAATAAAAAAGAAAGAAAGAAGAATAAAAAAAAGCAAACAGAGTGGACTAAATTGAGTATGGATTGAAAAAGTACAAACATAAAACAAGAAAGGAAAGAAAGAAAAGAGAAAGAAAGAAAGGAAGGAAGAAAGGAAAGATAGAACGAAAAATAAAGAAGAATAAAAAAGAAAGAAAGAAGAATAAAAAAAGAAAAAACGAAAGAAAAGAGAAAAAGAAATGAAGAAAAATAAAGAATAGTGTGGAAGAAAAATAAAAATTCATTATATAATTTCATTTAATCATTTTCTTTTCTCGTGGAAAAAGAAATATTAAAAAATAATGAAAGTGAAAACAAAGAATTTATAGTTAGAGAAAACTTGTATTATGTAATTCCGTTCAAATTTAATGTGGAAGAAAAATTTGTAAATAATGAAAGAAAAAGTGTAGAAGAAAAAGGAACATGTATTATGTAATTTCATGTAATTCTTTTCTGCTAGTGTGTGGGAAAAATTAGAAAAACAAAAGAAGGAAGAAAGTAATAAAAATAAGAATGAAAGGAAAGAAGTGAATGAAAGAAGAAAAGAAAGAAACAAAGATAAAAAAAACAAATCAATACGAGTGTAGGGGAAAATGAAGGGAAAAATGTTTTATGCAAGTAAAGGGAGGAAAGAAACACACAGCAAATAAATAAATATATATACAAGAAACAAAATCAAAATAAAAGAAGTGAAGAAAAAAATAAAAGCAGAGGAGGAATCGAGGAAAAAAGAAAAAGAAAATAACAAACAATCAAACAAACTATGAAAGAAAGAAACAAACAAACAATCAAACAACGAAAGTAAGAAAGAAAAATAAGCCAATAAACCAAGATGAGTTCTGGAAGTAGATAAAATGAAAGGGTTTTATGTAAGGAAAGAAAGGATACTCCTAAACGCACAACAAAGGCAAAATAAAAGAAGTGAAGGAAATAATGAAAGAATTGAAAAAGGGTGCGAAAAAAGACAGATAGAAAGAAAGGAACAATGAAAGAAAGGAGAAAGAAACAATCAAACGACGAAAGAAAGAAAAAACGCAGAGAGAACAAGATGCGATTGGAAGAACGAAAATGTTTTATGTAAGGGAAAGAAAGAAACAAATAAACACGCAACAAGCAATCATACATACAACCAACGCAAGCAAAATAATTGAAGGAAAGAAAAAAGGAAGGAAGGAAGGAAGGAAGGAAGGAAAAATAAACATACAAAAAACATTGAAAGAAATAAAGCAAAGAAATAAAAGCATAAAAATAAAGATGAATGTAAAAGAAAATAAAAGGAAAATTTTTATGTAAGGGAAAAAGAAAAGAAACAAACACACAACGAAAATAAAAAAAAATCATCGTAAGACAAACAAAAGTAAAAGAAATGAAGTGATAAAAATAATGAAAGAAAAGAAGAAAGGAAAAAAGAAAGAAAGAAAGAAACAAGCAAACATTGAAAGAATGAAACAAAGAAAGAAAAAAAGGAAGGAATAAACAAGGATGAGGGTGGAAGAAAACAAAAAGAAAAATGTCTCATGTAATTTCATTTAAATGTTTTAGAATATCAGTGATTACATTCTTTCATGATTAAAAAATGCTGTAAATGTTTTAGGAAAAAAGAAAAGAACAAAGAGAATTTCCATGGGAATGAAGAGAAATACTTGAAGAACGTCAGCAAAATGCCAACGATGAGAACTGTGAGGATGAACATTAATAATGTCAGCCATTATCAGCAACCTCTCTTCTTTTTCATCTCCTATATTTTTTCTTTAAATTTTTCATGTTTTTCTATTAATGTTCGTTCTCATATTTTTCTCTCTCTTAAGATTTTCCTTTCTTTTAACAACTAAGTTTCTGTTTTTCTTTTCGTTCTATTTTTTCTAGTCTTCTTTCCATTGTTTTTCTTTTTGTTTCTTTTTTTTCTTCTGTTTTTTTCTTTGAGACCATTTGTATTTTTCATGTCTTCCTTATTTTCTCAGTCTGGTTTAATCTCTTCTGTTTCTCGTCTTCACGCAGCTCCGCCATTTTCTGCTTTTTATTTCTTACACATTGCACGTCTCATTACATTTTCTTTGCGTATTTCTTCTGCTGTCTCCATTTCCTTTCTTTTTTTTCTGGTATCTATTCGTCTGCTTTCGAGTTCATTCTCTTGATGCTATTTTTCAAACGATTCTTTTCGTCTTGCATCCTTATTTCAGTATTTTTTTGAAGCGTTCAACACAGAACCGTCTTCCATGATTTTGTAATGATTTTGTTCCTTTTCTTTTAGTTTTAAAAAATGGAAGAAAGCAAAAAAAAAAAAAAAAAAGAAAAAAAGAACAGATGTGAGACTTCAGATCATATAAAAAAAGAAAATCATGTTATCTTAAAAGTAAAAGAGACTGCTTCCCTAAAAAAAAAAAAAAAGTATATATGTGTATGTGTGCGTATGTGTGTGCGTGTTTGTGAGTTGTTTTTATTGACTTATTTGGTTTTTACGGCTTACCAATCCTTTGGGAATAGCTTAAACCGAAATCGGTTTCGAACTGTAGGACTGATTGTTTTGGGCTTTTTAAAGTTTATCACTCTTTTGCAGGTTATTTAAAGTCAGAAAACATTTTTAGATTGTCAGAATATTTTGGAGATAAAAATTAAATTAAAACTTTTCCTTACACCTAATGGGAAGCGTTTTTGCTGTTTCCGTAACAAACTGTTTTTTATGGGGCAGGGTTGTTAGCCCTGCGCCCAAACCCCAAACCTGGAGGAAGTTGATTTTTTAAGCGTAGCTTAGATGTAACACAAGGCCGAAAGTAGGGGGTACCCAGTGAGGATCGAACTCACTACTCAGTCATAATGATTCTAGCGAGACGAGTTTGCTAATCAATACACCACGCCGAGGTGCCAATTATGGACATCATAATCATTTAATTATAATTGTCCTACTAATTAACCCATACCTTCAGGAAGAAAAGCTACATTCATACTCTCCTCAGGGATATTTACCCTTACGTAAGTATAATGAACAAAATCCGATGTGTTATACATTACGCCAGTCGCGCATCAAAGCATACAGCGCTTGATACTCCCAAGCGATTACCCATCGGGGTAGTGAGCAGGATAGTCAGTTAAGCGCCATACGTGATACAAGCTTTGTGCGATCATGTCTTGAAATTAACATGACTGACTGGGCAGAAGATTATCACGCAGTAGGTTGCCATTGCTTTCTGCAGTAGATTGGTTGCCCGCCAAAACAAAACAACCCAATCTTTAAAACTGTTATTTAACCCATAACTGGAGGGAAGAGACGGATTAAATACCTTTCCTAAGGGTATTTGTGCGTAAGTGGACGCAGGAAATTCAACTTGAATTCGAATTCGGCACCCCCGATTTGTCGTTCCGAGTCGATATCCACTGCACCAAAACGCGCATTCACATACTCCCAAGTGGTTACCCATCGAGGTATTCAGTAGGCTAGACGTTGCTTAATTTCGAGGAGCTGGCCGTGTGAGTGCGTATGTGTGAGAACGAGCGAGCGATCGGCCGAGCGCGCACGATGATTAAGCAAATATACAGTATTATATATATATATATATATATATATATATATATATATATATATATATATACTAGCAGTATAGCCCAGCGTTGCTCGGGTGTAATGAAAGCTTTAATCCATGGTCCTGGAGCTCAGACTCTTTGGAAGTTGGCACGAAAGACTAAAAAGCAATAGTTGTTTCCAGTTGAAGCGAAACCGTAGGCCGAAAGAAAAATGAATGGATGTAAGTCAAATTTTGATTTCCTGGTATCGATATCAAATCTTCTGCACTATTGTAAGAACTGCAACCTTGAAACTTCTGAATATCGTTTCTTATGTCTTTGTCTATGAGTGTATCAAATTTGATTAAAATCGGACCACTTCTTCTAAAACCTGATTTTTTCGATTATAGATTTTCGATATTGATCGGGGGTACCTCGACACAAAACCTAGCTAAGAACACTCGTAGACGCTGACAGTACAAATGTGTCAATTTTTAAGAAAATCCGTTCAGCCGTTTCGGAGTTTATAGGTAAGGGATATACATACACACACAGACATTTTCCATTTATAAATAAGTTTAGATTTATATATATATATATATATATATATATATATATATATATATATTGATATGTTTGTCTGTCTGTGTGTTTGTGTGTCTTCATTCAAACGAAGCCTACTTCTCCGAAATCCTTGGTCCGATTTCAACCAAAATTTGATCACTGGTCGATTATGACATGAACTTTTGATCTACGCAAAAACCTTTCGAATCGATTTAGAGAGTAGGGCAGAAATCACCGTAAAACTTAGAATTTACGAACTTCTTTCCCCCGAGAAGCCATAGGCGAATTCAACTCAAATCCCGTAACTTGTAGATCATTGTCCGAACTTTTGATTTACACAAAAATTTTAAATCAATGTAGAGGTTTCATCAACAATCAACGATAAAAACCTAATTTCGGGTGGTCATTTGCGCAGTTTTATGCATTTCTCCAAGAAGCTTTATTCAAAGTCAACTAAAATCGAGTTACTGGTAGATCAAGGTCTGATGCCTCGATATGAAAACAAAATTCTCAATTGACGCAAAGGCTACTGCAAAAATTAATGGAAAATATTGCTTTTGCGATTGCTTATTTCTCTGGAACACTTAGTTGTATTTCAACAAAAATTGGGTCTTTTTGTAACTTCTACCTTATCATATGCCATAAAAGTTTCACGTTTTCCACAAGGTGCAAAATTTCTGTGACCATGCATCCACTTCTTCTGCGTCACAACGTAATCGCATCTCATTACAGGCTTCCATAACACCTGCTTCTGTTCTTTCAATTGTACATACATGATTCAGGTTTACTGTAAAAATTTGCGAAGCATGAATACAATTTTACAAATACTATAAAACTAATACTTATATCGTATTTTTTTAAACTTACGCGTCGCAACAACCTCATACTGGAACCTTTTGAGTATGCACATAACCTTAACATTTCAACATAACCACAAAAAATCCCGATCAACGCCGGGAGTTTTAAAATAAATATATATGGCATATTAGGAGAGCTAAGAATACAGTGACTTCTCCATCGTCACAGAGGGGTAATCTCCCCCAAAAGTGGGATGTATATAAAATAAATGCTTCTTCTTCTTCTTCTTCTTCTTCTTCTTCTTCTTCTTCTTCTTCTTCTTCTTCTATGTGTCGAATCTCTTAATGCGATCATGGATCTACACAATTTCCCATCCTTTGTAGGTCTTCTAGTAAGTTTCTATTTATTTTTGCTCTCCCCCTCTCTCTCTTTCTCTCTCTCTCTCTCTTTCTCTCTCTCTTAATCCCTGTTTTTCAAATAATTTTTTTCACGAGCTTCTTACGTCGTCTATTCGCTGCTTTCTTTTGTCCCATTTGCTTTCCATATGTCCTGTGAATATAAAATGTTTCAACTTACGGCCCCATCACGTTAAAACCCGGTTCCCTATCATCACCGAAGTTAAACAACATCCAGCCTGATTAGTATCTAAATTGGTGACGGGTTGGTAATACCAGGTGCGGTAAGCTTTGATCTTCTGGCCGCGTTATGGATAATGGCTCGTAATTGTTAATCCGAGAGTCGAATTCCAATTCCAGTTGGTTTCGTTATATTTATTCACGCGCCCGATACTCTTGGGTACATTTATTCATCCACATCTTCTCCATAACTATGATGTAATTAGTTAAATACTTATATCACTAAACTGTTATTACCTTTTAAAAATTTACAACCAAGAAAATATTTTCTGGTTGCAAAGGGTTAATGATCCGTAGAAAATGAATCAGTCAATCAAATCTTTCAAGCGTTCATTATACCAGTGAAATTTCAACTGTCTCTTTTGGATTCTATTTTCTATTTTTTCCGTTTTTCTTTTCTTTATTTTTTTTTTATTCGTTATTCACATGTTCATTGTATGGTATTCAAGTTCGTTACATACCCTTAGGTGTGAATACCATTTTGAAAGGTATGAATCCACCCTTTCTCCTACCCACCAACTATAGCTAAATAGCAGGACAAAGTGTATCCTATAGGCTTGTCGGAATACTGTGAATTCAAAAACTGAGGAGGGTCCTTCCGTTTGTGGACCTTGTGACACACTATGCATACCAGTTCTCTGTATTCGACTGTTCCAAAAATTGGAGTTGATTCTTCACAAGCCTTTTCCCCTATAATCAAATCACATGGGTGGATAGTACTGGTTGTTTGGTTCTAAGAACGGAGTTGCTGTATCTTCATGCATTGAAAACAACGGGAAAATTCAATTTCTTTTCCATATCAGTTAGTTAACTGCCATACGTGAAACACGCTTAGGCGATCCTGTCTCGAAAGAGACATGACTGTCCGGACAGAAGATTATCCCGCAGTAGGTTGCCATTGCTTTCTGCGGTAGACTGATTGCCGACCAAGGCTATAGAACCCAATCTGTCTTGTTATTTAACCCATAACTGGAAGGAAGAGACGGATTAATACCTTTCCCAAGGATATTTGCGCGTAAGTGAATGCAATGAATTCAATTGGAATTCGATCTCGGCTCCCCGATTTCTCGTTCCGAGCTGATATCCACTGTACCACATAGCACATCCTAATCTTTTCCATATACATAATAAAAACAAGTTATCACTTACTATTGTGGAATTTTCCACTCTCGCTTCTATATTCGTAGTATATGTATACTCTGGACGAGTCTATCTTATGAAAAAGGAGAATCCCGACCAGTACGGAAGAATACTACCAGTAATTCCTAGTAGCTCTGTGCTCCACTCATCGAGAAGATTATTACGCAGTACCCGTCAGCTTCCGACGCGGACATACTCAATATACTACGGCTTCACTTCCAGAGATTTGTACATATACTTTTTACTAAACCGTATTCCTGGACTTTCCTTCACGTCTGTATCTTTACGTTAATACAATTATTTTCTATCGCAATTTCTGGTCGTTGTTCATTTATTTGTGCGGGCCCCATTCCCGAGACCACAACACTTACTTAATCAAAATTTAATTCTAATTAAGTACAGGCTATAGTTGATTTTATTGAATACAGTGTTTCTGAGGATGGGGGCATGTACACCCTTGCGAAAATTAATTGAAACAAAACGAATAATATTTTTTGGGACCTTTCACATTTTTTCTGATCACGTATACGCAATTTCTTGGCGTTATTTTTCTCTTCCAACAGCATTTTTGTTTTACGTTTTGGACTGATGGATCCAGTTTGTTTCTCCGACTTGGTTTCACGACTGAAAGTTGAACGGTTGACACAACTGACATTTGACTGCATTCACGCATCAGTCAGTTGAGTGCCATACGTGAGACACGCTTTGTGCGATCATGTCTCGAAAGAGACTTGACTGACTGGGCAGAAGATTATACCGCAGTATGTTGCCACTGCTTTCTGAGATAGATTGGTTGCCAGCCAAAGCTATAAAAGAAGAGACGGATTAATACCTTTCCCAAGGGTATTTGTGCGTAAGTGAATGCAATGAATTCAAATGGAATTCGAACTCGGCTCCCAGATTTGTTGTTCCGAGTCGATATCCACTGCACCACAACGCATATCCGCATTCACGCATATGTTTTAAAAAATCACCATCACAACGAAATGCATATTTTATCAGAGTTACAATAAGTTTCACTTTGTAATTCACGCCTGAGAATGATCTTGGAGGAGATCCAAAGTACTGGGTAAGAAAAAACAGCGGCGTCTTCCTTGACGAATATCATCTTGACATGAAGAAACTGATAGAGAAATGGAAAGAATCATTTTAAAAATAAGCATAATATGTCTATATCTAAACTTATTTATAAATGGAACTTTGTGTGTGTGTGTGTGTGTGTGTGTGTGTGTCTGTGTGTGTCGGTTAACGGCTGAACCGTTTTTCTCGAAAAATTTACACAGATGTACTATAAGCGTCGGCGAATGTTCTTAGCTAGGTTTTGTGTTGAGGTTCACCCGATAAATATCGATAATCGAAAAAATCGGGTTATAGAACGAGTGGTCCGATTTTAGTCAAATTTGATACACTCATAGACAAAGACATAAGAAACGATATTCATGCAGTTCTTACAATAAGACAGAAAAGGCAAGATTTTTGTGTGTGCCTTTTATCTGCCTGTCTGTCTGTATTTTTTTCAGCCCTTTTATTTTAGTTTTTGCTTCGAGTTTGGCTCTAAGTAGGTATAATTGTAGTTCTTAGTCTCAGCCATGATAGAATTTACTCAGAGGGCTTATTTAGTCTTCAAAATTCAGTTTACGACGAAAAAAAACTTATTTGATATCGATACCAGGAAATCAAAATTTGACTTACATCCATTCTTTTTTCTTTCAGTCTACGGTTTCGCTTTAACTGGAAACAACTATTGCTTTTAATCTTTCGTGCCAACGCCGAAAGCGTCTGAGCTCCAGGGCCATGGATTAGTTTTAAAGCTTTCATTACACCCGAGCAACGCCGGGCAATACTGCTAATTATTTAATAAAACATGTTTGAATGAAGATATTCCTGCTGAATACACACACACACACACACACACACACACACATATGCGTCTGTCTATGTGTGTGTGTGTGTGTGTGTGTGTGTGTGTGTGTGTGTGTGAGTGAGTATATACCCACCTTGAAATCCTTGCCTTACGTTACATTCTATTTTTAGGTACTTACAAAATTCATTTTTTTATCCGTAGGCAGTTTCCTCGCAGTATAAGTTGTGAATTATTCTCTTATATTTCCCACTGAAATCAACTTTTCTGAGGCGTTCAAACAGTTCTTTACGTCGTACCTTACCAAATACTTTGCTGTGTTTATCAAACATTAGTATACGTTTTTTTGGGGGGGTTTTTTGCGTGTGTATTACTCTTTCTGACATTTTTCCGATAATATACATCACGTTTCTTGTCGCACTGTTAATGACAACACACTCTCAAATTTATTATGCACTCTCTTGAACAGAATTCGGGAGATAAGCTTGGTAATGTGGCTCATTAAAGTGATTGTTTAATGAAGCTCGCAATCAATACGAACTGACTTCCTAGACAGCTCTACAAAGATGGACCTTCAAAGCACTTCCTGCATTTCGCCAAAGTATTAACAAATATGTGCTGTGGTGCAGTTGATATCGGCTCGGTACGAAAAATCTGAGAGCCGAGTTCGAATTCATTGAATTCATTGTATTCACTTACGCGCACAAACCCATGAGATAGATATTAATTCCTCTCTTCTCCCTCCAGTTATGATTTAAATAGCAGGGCAGACTTGGTTCTATGGCCTTGGTTGGCAGAAAGAAATAGCTACCTTCCGCTGAAAAATCATCTGTCCAGTTAGTTATGTTTCTTTCGAGACATGATCGCCCAAGCGTGTATCACGAACGGCACTTAAATGACTGATTGACAAACTCTGCAGGTTCCTAACTGATTCTATTTACTGAAATTAGACATGATATATCAGTATATTCAGTACATGGCAATAAAAGAAATGTGGTGATACCGAGCAAAAGCGAGGGACCGGATGTTTGCTCTATAACGACCAGAAAGCAAATAACCAAAAGTTATCTGTGTGCAGGTAGATCCGCGCAGATGGTCCGGTTGAAAAATAATAATTAATCAAATATTAAATTTCCATTTCGCGAGCCTAAGCGAATTTTATTTATCAGCCAATGGGAAGCCCAGAATCAAATACAAGTGTGAAATTCCAAACGAGATGCTTTGATCCAAAAAGTAGATATAAAAAGCAGATACAGACAGACCCCAGCAGGCAGACCAAGAGTTTAATCAATATCACCTTGACCTAAGTCAAGTGGCTACTACGCTTGCCTCTTTCCTTCTCCCCTGTCTCAAAACTACTTACTGACCTAAGGAGCGACTACATCAAAGACATCCCTCACTTACACGCTCCCCACATTCCTAAGCATTGATTCTCTTTCAGCATATTATTTGCTATGAACATTTTTACCTCCGTTGGACTTATATTCAAGTATTACTGTTATTGTAAAAACATTGATATGTGTATATATAAAAATGTTATTTTTCTACTCAAATTGCTTTTCTTGATTTTATAATCATTTTATGGCTTATAGTGGGCTATCTACCACAAGGCCAAATTCCGTTAACCTGCAACAGTATACAATTACCCTTAACTAGAATGGATGCCCACTACTACTAGAAAAAGAATAGATAAGCAACCCACTATAGAAGAATGATCATTGATCGAGCATGTGAAAAATGAGGAGGTTCTGGAAAGGAGGGAAACGAAAAGAAAATTAATACTGAGCATCAAGAAGAGACAGCTGAAATTCCTAGGACATGTGATGAGGAAGGAGGTCTTGGGAAATTTGATACTCAAAGGTCAGATAGAGGGGAAGAGTGACAGGAGAAAGCAGCGAATAGCTTATTTGACGGGCCTGAGCAGGTGGATGGCAGAGCTGGGTTTGGGTGAGGTATCGGGAGAAAGCATGCTAAGAGCGACCAGGGATAGGGAGACTTGGGAGGCTATGATCGCCTACGTTCTGCAGAGACATGGCACATAGAAAAAAAAGAAGCTTCACACACACGATTAGGTGTATCAAGATAAAATGTTCTCTTAGGCCCAGTCTGTTGCCAGTTTTTAGTCAATTTCTCAAAACCCTTTTCGTTTAGTTCCATTTTCAGTCTACAGTATAATTCAATACTGAATTGATTTAAAATTGCTTCAAGGTATTAACAACACAATTTAAAATATCTCAATTTGCGCTTCCAATGAAAACGCATTCTTCTGTGTCTAGATGTTCACAAAACTGAGAATAAAATTTAAACAACTCAGTCAATTAAGTGCCATACGTGATACACGCTTGGGCAATTATGTCTCCAAAGAGACATGACTGAAGGGGCGAAAATTATCCCACAGTAGGTTGTCATTGCTTTCTGCGTTAGACTGGTTGCCAACCAAAACTATAGAACCGAATCCGTCCTGTTATTTGACCCATAACTGGAGGGAAGAGACGGATTAATACCTTTCACAAGGGTATTTGCGCGTATATGATTGAAACGTGTTCAACTGGAAGTCGAACTCGGCTCTCCGATTTTTCGTTCCGAGTCGATATCCACTGGACCACAACACACATTTAAGCAACTACGGAATAAAAAAATTATACGTTTCTCTAAACTGTTTCTCCATTTTTATATTGCGATAATGAAGATTTTGTATAATCCATATTTCTCTTTAAAAGCTGTGTTAGAAGCCATGATTACGAAAAGTTAAAAATAAAATGCAACCCTCCTTTTTTGAATAAGGAACAGTGATGCGTTGTTTAATGTCGCAGTGCCAAGAGTGGACTCCATGCACAGCCCCTGTCACTTCTAATTTACTTTTCTCTTCGTGAGTGTTGATTGCAATTTCACATTACCGAAGTGACAAATTAAACCATCTTTGTCGGGGCTCAAGACCATCAACAGAATCCCAACGATATATGAATGTGTGGTGGAAGAGGAAGCTCTATAAATAACTCAGCTTGCAGTGGCAGTAACGATCAGGGTTCAATAACCCAGAGTGAGGTCAAAGTAAGCACGTAAAAAGAGAAGTAGGGTTAGGGTAAAAGATGTGAAATAGAATCTTCGCCATTTCAGGAAGAAAAACTGACTCACACAATTGAGCGTTAAAATAATTGGCACTAGATATACATACAAATAATGTCGGGGGAAAACTTTGTGACAGCATTGCATTTGGGAAAGTTTTAAAATACATTTATCAATCTATCTATTTCCAACTCTACACATCTGTCATAATCACATCACATCTATCTATCTATCTATCTATCTATCTATCTATCTATCTATCTATCTATCTATCTATCTTATTTTCTCATCTATCTATCTATCTATCTATCTATCTATCTATCTATCCATCTATCTATCATATTCTCATATTATCTATCTATCTATCTATCTTTAATTCATATTGTCATCTTATCTATCAATCTATTTCATATTTATTCATATCTTTCATAATCACATCTATCTATCTATCTATCTATCTATCTATCTATCTATCATATTCTCATATTATCTATCTATCTATCTATCTATCTATCTATCATATTCTCATATTATCTATCTATCTATCTATATTTAATTCATATTGTCATCTTATCTATCAATCTATTTCAGACTCTTCATATCTGTCATAATTACATCTATCTATCTATCTATCTATCTATCTATCTATCTATCTATCTATCTATCTATCTATATTTTTCTCATCTATCTATCTATCTATCTATCTATCTATCTATCTATCTATCTATCTATCGATGGTTTAAATAAAAAGAAGACAAGAGGAAAACTGTATTTGAATCGCCTACGCGTTTCATCCTGTGATAGACTTTATCAAAGAAAAAAGACGAAATGAGCTTTATTCCAAATTACGTATCTATAAACAAAAAGTGTTGGCAACGATAAAAACGATTACGAATCATTCAAAAAAGATTAACAGAATACTTCTTAGTTTTAAAACTCTTTCATGTGTAGTGCAATGTCACGAGATGTTAAAATGAAGGGAATTCAACCGTTTTCCTTGAACTTTTTATTATGTATATTAGTCTGTTTCAGTGTCAGTTCCATGAGCAAAGGTGAGATTTGTAAAAAACCGGAGTGCAAATTGACATTTTGGTAAAACTGAATGGCGGAGTTCTCGAGAAATTTCCTTCTGAACAAATTACTTATTGTTTTTCTTAGTGTGGCATTTTTTAAATTGAAACTGTGTCCGAATTTATTTCTGTGAATCACTAATTCGTTTGTGAGATTATTATTAGTGATGTGACTTTAATATTTATATATACGTTTTTTTTATATTTCTGCTTGTTTCTCCAATGTACATAGAGGAATAATTTTGCCAATTTATTTCGTATATACCTGCTTGTTCACTATAAAGCAAATTCTATCTATCTATCTATCTATCTATCTATCTATCTATCTATCTATCTCATATTCTCCTCTATCTATCTATCCATCTAACTATCGATTCTCTCTCTCTCTCTCTCTCTCTCTCTCTCTATCTATCTATCTATCTATCTATCTATATATATATATATATATGATATGCGCTAAAAAGTCTGCCTACTTCCACCGAGCGCCCATAGCCCAGGTAGAGGTAGAGTCGCCGACTGACGCCATTTCGGTCGGGTTTCAATCCTGGGTTAGGAAGCAGTCGGAGTCTAACCGTACTGATGAGCTGTGATACGTCGAAACAGAACTGTCTGCGGATGACAATATTTACGCTCTCAAACCCTGATTGAGCACTATGGAAAAATAGTAGACTTTGATAAACAGTAGCTAAACTGGCATGTAAGCATCGCTCATTCAGTGAAATGAATGAGAGTGCTCTAGCTATTGGGCGCGTATAGTGATATGCGCTAAAAAGTCTGCCTACTTCCACCGAACGCCCATAGCCAAGGGGTAGAGTCGCCACTGACGCCATTTTCGGTCGGGTTTCAATCCTGGGTAAAAAAAAAGCAATCGGAGTCTAACCGTACTGATGAGCTGTGATACGGCGAAACAGATCAATATATATATATATATATATAGTGTATCGAGGCAGCACATAATTTTGTAAACATATACTGTTAAATATAACAGACAATGAATATCTATTATTTAATCATGATTCCTTCTATAAGTCGTATTTTGGCTTTAATTTCAGGTGAGATAAAGACGAAAATTGTCCAACAGTTGGATATTTTTTTATTACACTGGTTCTAAGCTTTCGGCTCACATGAGCCATATTCAGAGAGGTTTAAGGGACGTTAACATAAAGATATCCACCATCAAAGATGATTTTATCTTGTGTCAACATAAGATTTGCTCTGCAACGATAACAGTTACCGAATAGCAGACGCAGTTCGTAAATAAGTAATGCGGTTCCATGACGTAACACCGCATGAGAGACCGACATGTTAACAGAACCATATGTCTAAATGCAATGTAATGTCTTGTGACCAGACTGAAATGTTATTTTATTGTGGATTGTTTTAATTTAATGTAAATGGCCTATCGGAAGGTTCTTTTTACTGTGTTTGTTTTTATGAGTGAGCATTATTGTGTTATCGACTATTTGTTATATTTAACAATATATGTTTAGAGTATATTTATATATATATATATATATATATATATATATATATATATATATATTAGTAAATTTTCATAAGATAATTATTGTTTAGTTATATAAGTCTTTATTAATTACCTGTAGAGAAGAGGTAGATTAATAACTTGACACAAAAGTATAAGCGCGTAAATGAATTTAACAAACAGAGACAAGGAAAATTATATGTAAAATGGAATTTCGGCGGGAGTTTGGAAACAAAGATTTTATTCTCATAGGTACACCGTTATCAATCCTAAACTCAAATTTCAGACAGCCATTTCCTGAAATTATTGGAAACAGAAAATAGAAAGCCTAAACCCATAGACAAATTAGAAAATAATAGGCTCAGCACATACAGTCAATAATCTGAGTGATAAATGTAATCTGTGCTTAGAAAAAATTAATATATTAAAATATCTTAACCAAAATTTACATCTTAACCAACGTAATGAGTTAACTGGGATGTGGCGTCATAGAAGTAGATTTAAACTGACTTAAAAAGGTTAACTATTCCCCTCCTTCAGATTTAATCGTTATACTTTTTGATACCGGTTAGAATGTAAATTTATACACGTGATACTCATAAGTTTATTCGTACCGCCTACCCTTGACCTCTTGGGAAGCTGCCTTCTCTCAACTCCTACGTTTAATGAGTGAATTTCTCTCCATGACTTTTTTATTTTAGTTTTTTTCTTAACCAACCTTTCTTAACTCTTGCTTTTCTTTACTAACCTTTATTTCAAGTACACTAGAATTTCTTCATTTTACATCTTTCCCAAATGTAATATTCGAATATATATATATGTATATATATATATTATTATTATTAATAATCAGATATTGGTATAGTCGTAAAAGACTAGTAAACAGTTGAAAAAAGATAAAAAGTTAACATGGAAAACTTTTGAATATTACACTTACGAAGATCAGCCAATTACGCTATCATGGTTTCAAACCTATGGTATCGTTAGTTGTTACAGACCAACTGATATCGTAACGTTATATTTTGAACGCACAACAAGAAGTTTAAAACAGGAAGTTTAAAATAAATACTTGCGACCATCAGTTGCCTTTAAAACTGTCGCAATTCTTGGAATAGATATGACTAAGTTGTGGAAGAACTTTTCTAGATTTAGATCCCTGTTTTTATCGGATCTCGCAATTTGTTGGCTACACGTAAAAAATGATGGCGTTTTTTTTTTTGTACTCCACACTTGACTTGCGATGTCAGATTAAGTTTCTGTGATTGTGAAGGCAACTTTAAAGCATAATTCCGTGTTCCCTGAAACAAACTGCCATTATTTATTATTTTGAGATCGGTGCAACATTGTCATAAATTCAGGCACGTTACCAGCCACAAGTCCGAGGTAAGCTACAACGTTTAAAGGATATTTTATTGTAACAAGAGTCCTAATTCTCAGCACCACTGATCCAGCACCAGCTGACGAAACAGCGGATTAATGGCTAGATCGATCAAAAAAAAAAAATGGAAACTTTATCCTGTACAGGATCCAACTGAAAATCTAATCAGTTTTTGCCAGTCATGAGGCCAGTTATATCTGAAAGTCTCATCTTAATCCATCCAGTGGGTTTTGACATATCTTGACTACGGTCGATCAGAAAAAAACAAAAAAAGGAGACAAGCGCAACCGAATAATTAAAGTGGAGGTGACAATTATTCTTGCTAATATTTCTATCGTCCATCGCCGGCCAAAATTTCGGATCACTTATAATTTTTTACTTCTTTCGTTTTTCACGTTTCCTTTCTACGGTTTGAGAAGCAAAAATGAAAAATATGTGAATAATCTTATCTTTATAAGATTTAGTACAAAAAATATGTACCTAGACAAGCATTTTCTCGAATGTCACACACACTGAGATGGAAGGTTCTGTTCTTGCAAGAGAGTTAGAGGTTTGTATCAACTCTGTTAAAATTATCAAAGAACGGGTATTTACAGAGTTTGAGATGTTATTCTCTCAGTTGTACCTACCTATTTGAAATTCTCTGAAAATCTCTCTTTAATCAAGACTAGGTTCGCAGATTTGTCTTGCGAATATTCAACCCTTTCTGCTGATCATGATTTTCTGCTTGGTGCTGGTCTAATTTCTAACGATTAAGTACATAAATGTCAGAGATTTCATATACAATACTGTTTTTAATCATTGATCTTTAGTCAGTTAAGTGCCATACGTGATACACGCTTGAGCGATCATGTCTCGAAAGAAAAAGGACTAACTGGACAGAAGGTTATCCCGCAGTAGGTTGCCATTGCTTTTTGCGATAGACTGGTTGCCAACCAAAGCTAAATAACCCAATCTGTCCCATAGCTAAAAGGAAGAGACGGATTAATACTTTTTGAAGGGTATTTGCGCGTAAATGAATGCAAGGTATTCAAACTCGGCTCGCCTATTTCTCGTTCTGAGCCGGTATCCACTGCACTACAACTCACATAGATATGTCAAAATTATCGTCTGCATATGTTAGATGCGATGTTTGACAAATGTATGAAGGTTTAGATTTACCAAAGCTACGAAAGAATATGACACGAATTACAGGTCAACTTAACTGTCTTCTGTGCATTAAATATTTAGCATTCAATGGCCAACCTAAGTAAGTCTCAGTACTTAATAACTAAGTGGCTGGCTGTTTTATTGCAGCTTTTTTTCAGATCTGAATTCTTCGGTTTGTGTTCCAGATTCATTCCGTTTCTTTATTTTAATCTGAAACCCTTTACGTTTCTCTTCCAAATTCATGGTGCATTTTGACATATTCAATTTTTTTAATGTACCTCTTTAGAATACTTTGCACTTCTGTACCAAATTGTAACAGAACAGAAAGCTAGCCAAGCATTTGTTCAAGTTCTTGAAAGTCATGGCTTCGTCATGACGTCAATGTAGACTATTCCAAACTTCCAACCATACAAAGACTACCAAGACGTCATCATCATGATTTATCCATCACACCCAGATGGTGCATAGAGCAGCAACTTTTTGTTGCTCTTTCTGTAACAAATTGTTTTTTACGGAGCAGGGTTGTTAGCCCTGCACCCAACCCCAAATCCCAAACCTGGAGGACCAGGGGACCATTCTTGGTCCTTACGTTTACAGCAAATGGTATTCCCAAATGGTCACCCATTTAAGTACTGACCAGACTCGATGTTGCTTAACTTCTGTGATCGGTATATTCAACACGATATAGCCGTAGACTTTACAAGACGTAGACAATGGAATCCTAACTTAGAGACTCATTAGTTCATGAAAATGACTGCGATAGTCGAATTTACCTGAACAGAGCAATAACAAACAACGAAATTAAGACAGTTCAGTGTGATGTGCTTTGTTTTACGGGTCATTGGGTTATTTAACGCAGCATCCGACAGTTTATCCATAACTTCACACAATATTTTGAAAATTTATTTAAAAATTGGAAAAATATAATAAAAAATGAAAGAGATATACCTGGACTGTTATTTTTAATGAGATATGTCTGCATGAATACTTGCTGTCTAAAGTTACCAGATACAACGTTACGTGAACGTAATTTTCGTTGCCCAATTCTATAACGCTGGTTCCATAACATTAATCTGAAAGAAAACTTTTGCTAACTCGCTATTTGCGAGCTATAATATTTGGTATCTTCGCGTAAAGTCAATGTACTAACGAATCCTTCCAATAATACGAATCCTTCCAATAATACACAATAATCCTGTAGAACAGCGAGAACACCGGAACACACAGAATACGGAATAATGAATACACAGAATACCCAGAGTACACTGACACACACTACACCGGAACACACCCATACTTCTGTCTGAGTGCTTTATATATTAATAGCTATGGTCACGAGATCCCAGTAACAAAATCTATTCAACAAATACCTTTATTTGCCTGAAATCTATTCAACAAATTCAACGTGCTTCAGTATCAACAATTTCTTCGCACACACACACACACACACACACACACACACACACACACACACACACATATATATATATATATATATATATATATATAGTCATCCGCAGACAGATCTGTTTCGCTGTATCACAGCTCATCAGTACGGTTAGACAGCCGATTGCTTTTTACCCAGGATTGAAATCCGACCGAATTGGCGTCAGCCGGCGATTTTATCTCTAAGCGACGGGCGCTCGGTAGAAGGAGGTACCGTTAAATATAAGAGACACTGAATGTCTATCTTGTTTAATCATGAGCCGTTCTAAACATCGTATTTTGGCTTTAATTTCAAGTGAAAATAAAGACAAATTTCTCCAAACATTTGTATAATTTTTTATTAAGTTGGTTCTAAGCTTTCGGCTCACATGAGCCATCTTCACAGAGATTACAGGAACGTTAACGTAAAAGAATCCACCATCAAAGACGATTTCATCCTGTGTTGACATAAAACTTTATTAAGCAACGATAGCAGTTACCAAATAGCAAACGCATTTCCTAAATGTGTTTACAGACTTTGATATGTTATTCTCTCAGTTGAAATTACCTATTTTAAATCCTCTGAAAATCTATCTTTAAACAAGAATATGTTTATAGATTTGTCTTGCGAATATTCAGCCCTTCCTGCTGATCATGATTTTCTGCTGCCTCCATATACTATATATATATATATATATATATATATATATATATATATATATTCAATATCAGAGAAATACATATAAACAGTGTGGAGATGAAAACGAACGCTACAGTGTGACAGACAATTACACGCTACAGTGTGATTTTCAGATCGAGGGCAGAAGAAATTTTGACTATATATCTGCCGTTTTATCTTGATCAACCAATTTGATTCTCTTCAGATCTATCCCACATATTGTATGTGAATGTTAATCATGTGAATTTTCGGCACTTTCCCTTGAATGAACAAAAGAACTTTTCCACTGTGTGTAGGAAAGCATGCATATCGTGACCAAACAGTTTTCCCCCGCTAAATGTTAATGGAATTCTTTGTGAAGTAACTGGGACATCAACTGAAAGGGAAAATATAAGATGGCCAAAAAGGCTTAGAAAATCAAAGAAAGGAAGTCAGGGACTGTAAAATCCGGTGTAGGTCGCGTGAATATCGAAGCGAAAAATGCCCTTTTATTATGCGTCTAATGGTAGGTTTGGGCACAGTCATTTCTTTTGGTGTTTTGAATTAATCGGAATGTATAGAAATATCCGATCTTTAAGCAATACGTTAACATATATATCGATTACGCCAAAATTTAGCACAGGGTCACAATTATAGATCACTTAATTTGAATCCAATTACATCCCAACACCTTGCGAGATTAAACCAGTAACAAACGATTTTGTAAACGATCCACTAATAATAAGTCTTTAGTTTATCATAGAGAGCCACCCACTTACATTCAAAAACAAAACGAACAATATTTTCCTAGTATCTTCCACGCTTTCTCTGATTGCGTATATGTCGTTTCCCTGGGCGTTGATATCACTTTCGAACGCATTTCCATTTACGTTTATAACCCATAGATTCAGTTTGTTGCTTCGTCTTGACAATTGAAAGGCTGACACCAACAATATCCTCTGACAGTTGAAAGGCTGACGCCAACAATATACGCGATCTCTCTGTAAGGCTCGCCAGTGTGTTCATGCAGCGTTACAATTTTCGTAAACTTCCTTGGAGTAACGTCCATAGCAGACAATGGCAGTAGAACAACAAAGCGACAGTCGACAAAATAGTGTATGGGCGTGATAGAAATCTGCGACGATTTTAGAGTATGTCAGAACAAACAAGAATGTAAAACTTCACGTGTTATTTTATTTTCTCCATCCATTCATGAGATACTTACGTAACAAATTAGAATTCATTGTTAGGTTTCATTGATTTTCTTTAACGGCATATCAACCTCTACATATTTTTTAATGCTTAAATTTTTTTACACTATTTTATTGTTTCAACTAAATCTATTTTGAACGCAATATTATATCTTCAACTTTAGTTATTTTGTACATAATGTTATACTTTTAGAGTATATATATATATATATATATATATATATTCCAGTTGAATTCATTGCATTCACTTACGCCGCGCAAATACCCTAGGGAAAGTTATTAATCCGTCTCCTCCCTCCAGTTAAGGGTTAAATAACAGGACAGATTGGGTTCTGTAGCATTGGATGGCAACCAGTCTACTGCAGAAAGCAATGGCAACCTACTGTGGGATAATCTTCTACCCAGTCAGACATGTCTCTTTCAAGATATGATCGCCCAAGCGTGTTTTACGTATCCCACCTAACTAACTGACACTGATGTGTAGATGACCTATTGTAGGTGTTATATGTTTTGGTGTAAACCATTCTTTTGACGGTGTCAATATTTTTTAAATAGGTTCACATGCCGGATCCCTTGTAGTCTTAATGTCATCCAGACACTAAATCTGTACATTCAGTTAAAATGTGTTTCAATGCCCTTAAGCCCTTAACTTTAGTTCTAGTTCTTGACAGTTAATCCTAGCCCTAGTCGTAACACTAGACTTAAGGTTAGCTGCAGCCCTAGCCACTTAACCATAGCCTTAGCCTGAACTCTACACTTAGCCTTCGCTCAAGTCGTATAACCCTAGCCCTCGCCCTAACACTAGCCTTAAACTTAGCTCTAGCCCTGGGAATATAATTCTAGCCCTAGTTTTAACCCAAGACTTAATATTAGCTCTACCCTAGCCACTTAACTCTAGCCCTAGCCCAAGCCTTAACATTAGCTCTAGCTCTAGCCCGTTAACCCTAACCCAGCCTTAAACCAAGACTTAACCCTAGCTCTAGGACTATCCATTTAACCCCAGCCTTATCCCAAACATTAACTTTAGCTTTAGCCCTAGCACCTTAACCCTAGCCCTAACCCTAGGCTTAACCTTAGCCTTCGTCCTAGCCACTTGACATTAGCCCTAGCTCTTACCCTAGCCTTAACATTTGCTCTAGTCTTAGTCCTTAACCCTAGCCCTAGCACTAACCCTAACCTAAAAATTGCCTCTAACCCTAGCCCCTTAAAATAAGCCCTAGCCCTAACCCTAGACTTAACCTTACATCGAGCCCTAGTACCTTAATCTTAGCTCTATCCTTGTCGTAAACCCTCGTCCTAACACTAAGTCTAGCCTTAACCTTAACTCTAGTACCTAGATCAATAAGTTTAGCCCTAGCCCTAATCCAGAACTCAACCTTACCTCTACTCCTAGCTACTTAAACCTAGCACTAGCCCTAACCTTCACTTTAGCTCTAGTACCGAGCTACTTAACCCTAGCCCTAGCAATAACCGTACACTTATCCATTGCTCTAGACCTAGACCCTTAACCCTATAGCTAAACCTAAACTTAACCTTAGTTCTAGCTCTAGCCGCTTAACACTAGCCCTAGCCCTAACCCTGGACTTAACATTACCTCTTGCCCTAGCAACTAAATCCTAGCCCTAGCACTAACCCTAGTCATAATATTAGCTCTAGCTCTTGTCCTATACCCCTAGCCCTACCTCTAACTTTAAGCTGAACCTTAGCTCTAGCACTAGCGGCATAAACCTATCACTAGCATTAACTCTAGACTTAATCTTAGCCCTAGCTCTAGCCACAAACCTAGCACTATCACTAGCCAGAACCTTAGCTCTAGCTCTAGCCACTTACAGTTAGCCCAACCCCTTAACCCTAGCCTCCTAACCCTAGCCCTAACCTTAAACCTAGTCTTTATCTTAACTCTAGCCCTAGCCTCTTCACGCTTGAACTAACCCTAACCCTAGGCTTACCCTTAGCTCTAAGCCTAGCCACTTAACCTTAGCTTTTGCCCAAACACTATGCTTAACCTTAGCTTTAGTCCTAGCACCTGAACCCTAGCTCTAACCCTAGTTTTACATTTAGCGCTAGCACTAGCCATTTAACCCTAGACCTAACCGTAACACTAGGCTTAAGATTAGCTCTAGCCAATTATCCCTAGCCCTGACCCAAGCCTTAACCTTAGCACTAGCCCTAGCCTCTTAAACCTAGCATTATTCCTAAGCTTAGACTTAGCTTTAGCCCAATCCACTTAAACCTAGCGCTAGCCATAACCCTCGACTTAAACTTAGCTATAGTTTTAGCTGCTTAAAACTCGCCGTAAACCAAACCATAAACTTAGCCTTTGCTCTACACATAGCTCTTTAAACCTAGCCCTAGGCCAAACTCTAGTATTAAAATTAGCTCTAGCAGTAACCTCTTAACACTATCCTTAGCCCTAACCCTAGCTTTAACCTTAGCTTTAGCCTCAGGCACCTAACCCTAGCCCTAGCCCAAACACTAGATGTAACCATAGCTTTAGCCCTATCACTAGCCGTAGGAATTTAACACTAGTTCTAGCACTAACCTTAGATTTATCCATAGCTCCAGCCCTAGCCCCTTAAGCCTAGCCCTAGCCCTAACCATAGACTTAAACTTGACTGTAGCCATAGCACCTTAATCCTAGCCCTAGCCCTAACACTAACCATAGATCTAGGCCTAGCCTTAGCCCAAACCATAGACTTAACATTAGCTCTAGCCCTAGCACATAACTTTAGCCCTAACCCTAGCGTAATCTTAGGCCTAGCCCTAACAGCTTAACCCTCCACCTAAACCTAACCTTAAGCTTAGCTTTAGCCCTAGTCCCTTAACCCTAGCCCAAGCCTTAACCCTAGGCTTAACCTTAGCTTTAGCCATAACCACTAACCCTAGCCCTAACCTTAGCCTTAAACTTAGCACATGACCTAGCCTCTTACCTCTAGCCCTAGCCCTAACTCTAGCTTTAGCCTTAGCTCTCGCGCTAGCAACTTAAACCTAGCCTTAGACATAACTTTAGCTTTAATTTTAGCGCTAGTCCATGACGCTTATCCCTAGCTCTAGCCCTAACCCTACACTTATCATTAGCTCTACCTTTTGCCCCTAAATCCTAGTCTTAGCCTTACCACTAGAAAACCTTATCCCTAGCCACTTACCCTTGCTATAGCCCTTGCTCTATCCCTAACCTTAGCCTTAACCATAGCTCTAGTCCTAGGCACATAAACCTAACCCTAGCCTAACCTAGATTTAACCTTCGCTCTAGCCCTAGCATCTTAACCCTAGCATTAGCCCTAACCATAGCCTTAACTTTAGCTCTAGTCCTTGCCCCTTAACCCTAACCCTATCCTTAACATAAGCTTTATCTAGCCCGAGCCAAATAACCCTAGAAGAACTGTTCACGAAAAGACAACATCCTTCGAAGACACCAGAAGGCAAATAGAAGAGACTAAGAACGCCCAAAGAAAACAAGAGATTTACAGCTCCAGGACCCTCCTACCATTCCATGTGATGGCTGCAGGCATCTTTACAGATTTAACATAAAATTTATTTCACATAGAACGAAATGTCTATGAGCAACCCAATACACGGCAACGACATCCGCTATCGATGACTATTATTATTATTATTATTATTATTATTATTATTATTATTATTATTATTATTATTATAAACACATATTAAATATTTCATGCAGACTTTAAAATATTCTCTAATATTATGAAAGCTATTTAATGCAGTTTGCTTCTCTTGTACAAAAATGTTTGGTCCTGGGTAACATGAAGTATTTTTCTTTTATTATTATTTTTCATGCCCCTCATCTTTTTTGATGCGTTTTGTAACCCCCCTGTGCTGTGTGTCGCTCGTATTTTGATGAGGTTACTATGTTTTTGTTTTTTTTAATTTTGTGGTTGGCGTTTGTTTTTAATTATTTTAGTTGTCTTTAAGATTTCCATTATTTTATCATTTTTGTTGAGTAATTCTATTTGTCTTTTGATCTTTGTAAATAATACTGGGTTATTTTTGTTGTGCGTGGAGACGTATGCTAGTATGTTTTCTTCTTTTAATGTTTTTTTTTGTTTGATTCCAGAGAGATTCTAATGGTAAGTCCTCTGCTAGTTGGAAACACTTCATTATTAGTAGAGTGGGATATCCTCTCATTTGTAGTCGCTGGAAATAATTTTGAAGTATAAAACAAAATCAAATTTCGCAAGTCAGTGAAAAAAAAAAAAATTATAGCCAACGAAAGCGGCGGAAAGATTTAACGTGCGAGTGTGGAAAAAATTCATCACGCACCCACGCATATGAACTTTCTGACCTGTTCCCCATTTGACTTATCTACTTATACACGATAACTTGGCCATCAGAAAAACAAATGGATCTCAATATGTGAAGTCAACTTTATACTTGAAACACGCGTAGCGAAACAAATACCATTATGGACAATTAATATTTCATACAAAAAGCAATTACTATTAATAATAGCAACGCTAAATCTATACTTCAAACAAAAAGTTCATGGCTTTTCGCACAGTTCTCATTCATATATATATAGTCATCCGCAGACAGATCTATTTCACTGTATCACAGTACATAAGTACGGTCAGACATCCGATTGCTTTTTACCCAGGATTGAAACCCGACCAAATTGGCGTCAGTCGGCGATTCTATGAGCTATGGGCGCTCGGTATTATGGATACTTAATATATCATACAAAAAGCAAATACCATCAATAATAACAACACTAAATTTATACTTTAAACAAAACGTTCAGGCTTCTCGCACTTTCTCATTCATATATATATATATATATATATATATATAGTCTTCCGCAGACAGATCTGTTTCACTGTATCACAGCACATAAGTACGGTTAGACATCCGATTGCTTTTTCCCAGGATTGAAACCTGACAGAATTGGCGTCAGTCGGCGATTCTAAGTCTGAGCTATGGGCGCTCGGTAGAAGGACGTAGACTTTTAGCATGTGATATATCATGTATACACACGCCAATAGCTGAGAGCGTTCTAATTCATTACTGAATGAACGATGCGTAGATGCTATAGTAGCTACTTTTTTTTCAAAGTCTAATATTTTTATATTTCGGCAGCAATACCTATTTTATGCAAAGTTCATTTAAATGACTGACAAGTTACCGTGGTTGAGTTTTTTTTATCTAATTTATCATGTGATATTATAATATTTATCTTTTCAGTTGATAAATTATATGAAAATGTCCGAATGTTTTTAGATAGAAGAACTTTCACCAATACTTTTAGCTATTATCAAGCATAAGTTTTATTTGAACATTTAACTCTGTATATATGGATTGTTTTATGAACGTATGTAGAGTTACAGGAATGTTTTATTTTTCAAACGATGTGAGTACATTGAGACCATATTCATAGTTGATATTATCGATGGTAGGCTTTTCGTTTTTATTGATAATACTTCTATTGTTTTTAGCTTTTTTACGTGTGGATGGTGCTATTATAGTTGGATTATCAAAGAGTAGATTATGGTTAGTTTGACAAACCCCATGTATATTTAACTTAGACCTAATAGAGGTATGGTCATATAGACATAAAGGGAGTCTTCTGTTAAACATATTGTAGTATATCCAGTACAATTATATACGAATTTTGATTGATCAAGAAAACAGTTCTTTAAGGGACATGTAAAATCGTAAATAATATTGGTCCTCTATAATTTGGAACTTGCAGGTGAATTAAGATCATTGACAATGAGGTTATCATTTTAAAAGTTTTTGTAATAGATAATTTAATTTTATTGTTTTTGTCAACGGACGTTGTGTATTTTTTATAATGTTTGTAAGCGAAGATGTGAAGATTCCTCTTACTTATAGTGATCATGCATTTGATTTTCGTAGAAAATGTTGATGTTCTTTCGTTTATATATATATATATATATATGTGTGTGTGTGTGTGTGTGTGTGTGTGTGTGTGTAAGTTGTCATTTGTATATTCGTTACAATGAGAAAATGTCTGAGTTTGTGTTTTTTGTTTGTACTTTATTTTAAATTTAATGCAAAACACTTAATGAAGGAAAAGAAAAAAGTTCCACTTGAACAGTCAAACAAGATATAACCGGTGTTAAAATATTGATTTTATTTAATATCTTATTTATTTATTTTTAATATAGGTATTTGTAATTTTTTTTTACTCTTTTACATTTCATGTCTTATGAAAAGTAAAATATTTTCTTTTTTTTTTACCGAAGATAAATATTCGATGATTTTTTTTCTACTCATCTTCAGAACGACTCGATGGCAAATTAAACTGTGCTTAATTTCCGCATCTTGGGTCTCTGACAGACTCCATTGTTTGTCCTAACGTGTAATTTCCTTCTTTACCACTGTCTTCACACACACACACACACACACACACACACACACACACACACACACACACACACCTTACTTTCCGCACACAAGCATGCGCAAACACCCACACAAATACATACATATAAATACACCACTTGCTTTAAGCATACACTTGCACAGACTGTCAGTTAAGTGCCATACGTGATACACGATGGGGAGATCATGTCTCGAAAGAGACATGAGTTACTGGGCAGATGATTATCCCGCAGTAGTTTGCCATTGCTTTCTGACTGGTTGCCAGCTAAGGCTATAGAACTCAATTTGTCCTATTATTTAACCCATAACTGGAGGGAAGAGACGGATTAATACATTTCCCAAGCGTATTTATGCGGAAGTGAATGCAAAGAATCTAGCTGGAATTCGAATTCGGATCCCCGATTTGTCGTTCCGAGTCGATATCCACTGCACCACAAAAATATATGTACTACTTTCTTTAGGTACAAACGCACGCGCAAACACAAGCACACATACATATATACATACACACCCACACATAGATATATACACACACACCCACACATAAATATATATATACATACGATGATAAAGCAAAATCGATATAATCATTCGCATGTAAAAATAGTTAAAAATAATGGAAGCATTATTAATAAAAAGAAGAAGGCCAATACTCAACAATATCAACAATGAACACGGCCACAATATCCTCACTGTGTTTGGAATATAATAGATTCCTATGACTAAACACAAAAATAAAATAAACTTCATCCTTGATAATATAGCCAAATACGCTCGAAGGGATAAGAATATTTTTTTATCCATATTCTAAGGTGAACATTTTGCAATGTTTACATATGACATTTATTTCATTACGTTTCTTTAATAGATTATTATACTTAATAAATTTAATAATATATAATTTTTCATAAAACAAAAACTGTATGTTTATTAAGTTGCATATCTCTAAAAAAATTTTTAGAAAAATAATAATTAAATAGATATTAAAATAATTAAAATGATATTTAAATATTTTAATAATTAAATAAATATTTAAAAGTTTGTAATATGATATAAAGAATTGTATTAGAATATAATAATACTAAAACAGATTTTATATAGAAAAATAAAATGAATTTAAAAAAGTTGTTTGATAAATAAATGGATATTAAAAAATGTTATTTATCAATTAAAAGTTTTGAAAAATTCGAATAAAAAGCATTCTGAATCGAAATAAAAATAATATATTATATTTAAATGTCACTTTAAGTTAGATCAAAAATATAAAAAGTTTTCTTTATATCTTTCTTCATCTCTTTCCTTTTGTGATATTTTGGTATATAGAGAAAGCTGAAAGAAAAATGTTGTAACAATAATGGACACATCAACGGAACTAGGGTTTAGACAGGGGTTTAAAAATTAAGTTGACAATTTCGCCGTTAGGATTGATAGAAGAAATCATGTATTCCCCCAAAATATAAACATCTTTTCAAATTTAATGTGAATCTCTATTCTGATTAGTTAAATTGAACGCACACATAAATTTTCATATCTTCCCATATCTATAAATAACAAAATTATTGTTTCTTATATTTAAATGAAAAACATTTTCACAACAATGATCTAACATCGTCTGATGACGAGATAGAAAAAAATTTCCGTATCGCAATGTATTCGTAATTAAAAACAAATCATTATATTATCCTCTTCAATATTTGTTGCATCGAGCACTTAAAAAAAAGAAGTGAATTCTGGAGAACTCGGAATTGTAAAACTGTTGGTTCTCTTCACCTAGATTATATATATATATATATATATATATATATATATATATATATTTAAGTACTTCTAAACCCCAAATTTGTTACTGCCTTAGTTAATCAACCACAGCTGTAGCCACTATGGCTTATTGGATGGAATAATCAGATGTCTTAAGATTCTATTAGCTCTTTGAAGTTTTAATGTGTTACTGTTCATCTAATAGAGGGATACTCATGGATATAACCATTTAATTTTGTTAACTGATCAGGGTATGCTTTATACATGCATATGCCCTAAACATGCAAGTTTCAATGTTGTAATGAAGATTTATATTTGGATTTAAAAATAACATTACAGTTTTGTTTATTGGCAAGTGTTCAATCAACAAAAATGTTCTGCTCCTCTAGTTACTGGCTCCAATGTATCAGAATATTCCCATTATATATATATTTATGTATATATATATATATATATATATATATATATAAGTGAGGTGTCTCTCTCTCGATCTCTCTCTCGCTCTTTCTCTTTATATATATATATATATATATATAAAGAGAAAGAGAGAGAGAGAGCGAGAGAGAGATACTTCACTTTCGCTATGCACACACATACAAACACGCAACAAGCACCCAGACAGATACAATTTCAATTAATTAATGAAGATTTTCAGGAATTAATTAGCATACATGGTTGCACAACTTTCCGCAATCTTTAACTCTACCCACTTTTCTGGACACTGAAGAGCCCATGTTAACATAAGCCTTTCCAGCTATACATGCATGTAGAAGTGCGATCTTACCGACCGAGAAAAAATATTTCATATAACTTTTTTTTTTTAATCAAGCTATCTCCCATTAGGACGCCAGCGTCCCTACAGTTACCGTTTCTTCATTATATCGCATTTAATTCTTAGTAAAGATATTCTTCTTTCATGTACCGTGTCACTACAAATCATGGGCGATCATGACTCTCCAAACATCCAGCCGTTAGTAGCTCTTAGTAAAGTCTACCTTTTTGATAATCCACCAAATGACTTTTTGCCAACCTTTTCCACAAGGTCTTTAGGTAGCTTATTGCTGCTTTCTTCTGTCCCTCTTACCTTTTATATTTAATATATCTTATGAGTGTCAAATTTTCTGTGCCATCTTTCCTAAAAATGTCACATTCTATGTATAATCGTGTTTTTAGTTTCCAACCTCCCTCAAAACTCTTTATTATTTACGTATTCAGTCTATTGTATTCTGAGATTCCTTCTGTTGAAGGATTTTTGCAACAATTCTCTTCTTCATCTGTGTAAACATTGTTCAGCATTCATTGCCATATAGTTGGGCGGACATTATGTAATAGTTCGATACATTGATGGCTAACAACTTTATTTTTTTCATGATAGTGGAGTTATTTTTTCCACTGTTTCACGGTTTCTAATTAACAGTATTTTTCTACTAAAGTGGTTCCCACTCTAGGCTTCAGAACTCACTCTCTCCTATTATTTAACTAACACATAGCCAGGGAATGAAAGATTAATTCATTCTTTTCCCTGTACAATACATAAATTATGTATTATATTAATGAGTATTGTTGTATTAATTATTACATAATGAATCAGTCGGCACTATTATACGACTCTGTATGATAGCTAACTGATTAGTTCATCCAAATGTTGTTGTTTTTTTTAATCATTTCACCCCAAGCAAGGCATTTCACTGCCACTATTGCGCTTGGGGCTACATAGGGGAAGGTAAATAGAAAGAGTGGTTAGATATAGGAAATGTCAGAAGGGGGGTGATTGATAGATGGGTGGGTGGGAAGAGTGTTTGAAAGAATGGAAGCGAGTTAGTTTGTTAGGAGGTGTCTATTGACCTTATATTTAAACTCTTGGAGATTGTAGCCGTCGAGGAAGCAGTCATGTGGAAGGGAATTCCACAGTCGGGAAGTGCGAGAAAAGAAACTGTTGGAGTAGAAGTTGCGGTTGGATTTTATCGGTTTTACTGTAAAATGGTGGGATCTATTTGCTAATCTAGTATCTCGTGCAAATTCGAACCTAGGAGGCACCAGTGATCTAAGTTCACCGGAGCAGAAGCCGTGAAAGTATTGATATAATTCACAATTTTTATTTTACAGTAAGATTCATCTTTTACAAAGTCTGGGTGCAACGCGAGGTAGAGGTTTACGTTAGGTGAAAATTTGTGTCGATAGGAGTGGAAGATAACGACTAATCTACCCTTACACATGTTAAAACTCTTGTAATCTAGGAAACATCCTCTTCGGAGTCGGTTCCACAAAACAGTGCATCACCGTTTTACCTTAAAAATTAATCAAATATAACAGCCAATTTCTAATCAAAGATTGTCTTTTCTCGCACTTCACGTGTGTGGAACTCCCTTCCGTTTAATTATTTCCATGATAGCTACAATCTCCAGAATTTTAAATGCAACGTCAATTTGCCATCTTCCATATCACTAAATTCCATCATTCTCCCTAAATACCATCCATCTCCCTAAATACTATCCATCTCTAGTCTTTTCTTCAACATCCCAATAGCTACAATCTCGAAAAGTTTAAAAGCAACGTCAATTGCCATCTTATATTTCCATGAATCACATCATTCTCCCTAAATATCATCCATCTCTCTTAATTCCATCCACCCCTTGTTCCCTGTTTAGGATGTGGTTTCCAGCTTTCTCTTTTCCAATCTTCTCACTTTGTTTTTTTGTTTTTTTCAATTGGAGTAGATAGATCTATCTATCGCCCGGTTCACACTCCACCCACGTCTATTGAACAGGTTAAGAGGCTCATCCCTTTTTCCCTGTTTAGGATGTGGTTTCCGGCTTTCTCTTTTCCAGTCTTTTCACTATTACGTAGCCCCCTGCACATCAGTGACGTTACCGCCTTGCTCAGGGTGATACAATTAAAAAAAAATCTCCCTAAATTCAATCCATCTCTTATCTTTTCTTAAACATCTCAATAGCTACAATCTCCAAAATTTTAAATGCAACGTCAATTGCCATCTATTTCAATAAATACTGTCATTCTCCCTAACTATCATCCATGTTCCTCAATCCCATCCATTTCCCTAAATTCCATCTATCTCCCTAAATTTCATCTATTTTTATCTCTTCTGTAACATCCCAATAGCTAAAATCTCCAAAAGTTTAAATGCAACGTCAATTGCAATCTTCTATTTCCCTAAATATTATCATTCTCCCTAACTATCATCCATAACCCTAAATTCCATTCCTCTCTCTAAATTCCATCTATATGCCAAAATCCCATCCATTTTGATCTTTTCTTCAACATCCCAATAGCTAAAATCTCCAAAGGTAAAAAAAAACGCGTCAATCGCCATATTCTATTTCCCTAAGTACTATCATTCCCCTAAATACATCCATCTCTCTAAATCACATCCATCTTTCTAAATTCCATCAATTTATCTTTTCTTCAACATGCCAATAGCTAGAATCTCCAAAAGTTTAAAAGCAACGTCAATTACCATCTTCTGTTTCTATAAATCCCATACCATCCATTTCCCTAAATTCCATACATCTGCCTAAATTCCATCCATCTCTCTAAATCTCATCCATCTCTTATCTTTTCTTCAACATCCCATCCAGCTTCTTATATACCAACCATCTCTCTAACTCTCATCTATCTCTTATATTTTCTCCTGCATTCGATGTACATTGTTTTATTTTCTCCTTCTTTAACTCTCTCTGCACTAGTGACAGTACTACGTTGCTTGAAGTAAAATGATTATTTAAAAAATACTGTTTTTATTTTTAAAAATTCTTCAAGAAACTGAGTATATTTTGAACTTATGGTGTGAAATATTCTTGAAACTGGCAAATCTGGTCAATTCGTACCGGAAAAACGCTCCTTCGTTTTTCAAAGAATCTTCTAAACAAGAATAATACCCTACGTAAACCGTGTACAACATCAGTTTCTCCTCCCAGCAGTTTATGGTAAATTCTTACCTTGAAATTTGTCTGTATTTCTGAAATTAGGTAGTATTTACAGTATTTACATTATTAGAAATAATGTCCTCATCTTTGTTGCTATTTGTACGACATTTCGGCGGTTGTACGCTCCGGCCAACTTCAGGTGCTAGGAATTCCTTAAGGACACATGGCCCAGTGAATATAGACGTTGGTTAGTTGCTGTGATTTCACCCAGAGTTGTGAGTTCAATATCCGGCTACAGCAGTGGTGAACAAGTAACTTACAGGTTTAGAGGGAGATAATTCATGACCACCAAAAAGAAGCACGCAAAGAATGGAGTTCATATACCCAAGTGATTATAATAAAGGGTTCGGTTCGAAATTCCTAGCACCTGAAGAAGGCTGGAGTGTACAACTGCTGAAACGTCGTACAAATAGCAACAAAGATCATGACAATAGTCCGAATAATGTAAATACCGTTCCTTTGGAATGTTACGAAAGTCGAGGATAAAGTTTTCCATCGTTTAATGTGACATCTTATAATTTGTCTTTCTTCAATACCACTGCTTTTTCTTGTTTTAGATTTTCTTAATGATTCCATTTTTTTTGTCTGAATTTCTGGGATGAGGACGTATCATTATTTAAACTATATATATTTGGACTATTGTCCTCATCTTTGTTGTTTTTAGCATGTATTGGTCATTGTACTCTCCGGCCTTTCTTAGAAGGAAAGTGGTTGAAAATTTTTTAAAAAGCCACTTTCAAAACCTGGAGGATTTTTAAACGTACATTTTTAATTTCTGTCTAAATTTTTGAGGTACCACATTATCATTATTTACACTGCTTATATTCAGTCTATTTTCTTCATCTTTGTTGTTGTTATCACAACGTTTCTGCCGTTGTCCTCCGGACCTCCTCAGATATATATCAATCCTAGTAACCTACAGGGAACATATTCTGAACTGAATTTTTATTTAATCTACGAAGGTAAACTGATCCCCTAATTTAATCTACGGAGGTAGACTGTGCTCTTTGTTTTATCTACAGTGGTAAACTGAGCCCTCTATTTAATCTTAGGGGTAAAGTGATCCTTTTATTTAATCTTCTGTGGGAAACTGAGCCATTTATTTAATCTACAGTGGTAGACGGCCCTCGTTCGAATGATCATGTCAAATCGAATTCTTTTTTTCTTATTTTTCTTTGTTACTGCTCGCCGGTTGGTTATATGTGCAAGTAAATACTACCCGGTACAGGGATTGAGCTCACAATCACAATATTAATACAATATGGAGCCGCTAATAAATAAAGAAAAACAAATAACATTAGTCTTCAACCAACAGAGGAGGAAATCAAACATGGGCACAAGCAACCAAAACATGAGAGGCAGCAGCAAGCTAATCAGCAGCCTGGCTAGGTTTATTGCTCTAAGTTGCTTTTTTTAAAATTTTGGTGGTATAGTGGCTGTAAACACGAGGGTCATTCAATAAATAAGGTGAATTTTTAGGTTTAAGGGTTTGTAGTAAAGACAGGGGCTTACTTTTTTCAACGTAGTCTCCCAACATTGTCACACTATTTTCCCATCTGTGCACAAGCTTCCGTATTACCTCAGCGTAAAAAATCTTTGGATTTATGTCTCTGCCAATCGCTCACAGCACTTTTGACTTCATCGTCACTTTCAAACTTCGTGCCTCTTGTGAACGCTTTCAAGGGACCAAACAGGTGAAAATCTGAAGGGGCAAGGTCTGGGCTGTAAGGGGGATGAGGGAGCAGTTCCAAGCCCAGCTCGTTGATGTTCTGCAATAAGCAAGGTCATCATAGACAATTTTGTGTGCTGTCCAAACAGAGATACTCAAAGTCCTTGTAATGTCATCCACTGTCACACTTCTTTTAGACTGAGGTCATTGACTGATTCGATCACCTCAGGAGACCTCACTTCTGTAGGTCTCCCAGGCCATCTTCAACACTGCTCTGTCCTTCTTTAAACTGTTTAGCCCACTTGTAGACATTTTTTGGCTGAAATATGTAACTCTAAATACAGTTGACATTATCTTATGAATTTCAACTTGTTTGCACCATTTAGCAACCAAAAACTTGATAACTAACCTTTGTTCAATCCTGGAGCATGCTTCTTGGTCGGCCATCTTTGTTAATCTCCAAAACTCTCAAAGTTTTTTTTTTTCAATCTGCAAAAAAAATTAAATCCCTTTGAAAACGAAGTAAAGGAAAAAATCTTTTAAAAAATAAGCTTCTATCTATATTAGAAGTCCTTATTCAAAAGAATTCATCTTATTTATTGAATGACCCTCGTATATTACCTGGGTTGGCAATGTGTACTTGAATGTAGTAGAAACGGACGAGTAATAACTGAACTTTACTATGATAAATGTTTGAGGTCTTTAAGAACATTTATATTATTTTAGTTCACAAACCTTTGTAAACTTCAATAAAAGAATCCTCAAAACTTAAATGACCCTCCTGCATAATTACAAGAAGCTTCAAAAACAGAACCTAATTTCCACGGTACATTTTTCTTGCTTTAACCAAGAAAAATTATGGTAATTTTTTTATAATCGTATCGCTCCAAGCAGGGTATTTTACTGCCACTGTTGTGCAGGAGGGTTACGTAGGAGTAACATTATGTTATGAGAAAGAGTGACAGGTTATCGTGGGTGTCAGGAAGTGGGTAAGAAAAGGCTGAAAATACTGATGAGAGTGGAGTGGACAGAGAAAGAAGCATGAGAGAGAGAGGATGCAAGTCAGTGAAATCGGAGATGACTATTGACTTTACATTTAAATTCATGGAGATTGTAGCTATCGGGGAAGCAAGTCAACGGAAAGGAATTCCATAGGCGGGAAGTGCGAAACAAGTAGCTGGTGGAGTAGAATTTGCGTTTACAATTTATTGGTTTCACAGTAAAAGAGTGGGACTTAGTTGCTAATCTTGTGGCTCGAGTAAATTTATATATAGGGAACACCAGTGAGCTAAGTTCATCTGAGCAGAAACCGTGATAGTATTTGTAGAAGAGACAAAGGGAAGCCACATTGCGCCGGTGAGAAAGTGACTGTTTCTGAGCTGCCAAGACGGGATCGATCACATTAGAGATTCTCTGTTGGATTTTTATCAAGGTGGATAGAAGGAGCACCCGAGCAGATATGGCAGCAGTACTCAATGCACAGACGGATGGTAGATTTGTATATTTTCCCATTATTATTTAGGTAACAAATTCAGTTTGAGGTCTTCAAGAATGTTTATTTTATATTAAGTTCATAAACATTTGTAAACTTAAAAAACAAGCCTCAACACGTAAATGACTCTATAATTACAAGCTTCAAATTCCAGGGTACATTTTTCTAGCTTTAACCAAGAAAAATTATGGTAATAACAAAATTTTTTTTTTAATCATCTTACTCCAATCAAGGCATTCTACTGCCACTGTTGCGCGGGAGATTACATAGGGGAAAGTGATGAGAAAGAGGGGTTAGTTATGGGAAATGTCAGGAGGAGGGTAATAGACGGATAAGAATAACGAGGATGGGGGTGGAGTAGATGAAAAGAGAGCTTGAGGGAATGGATGCGAGTTAGTGAAATAGGAGATGTCTATCGATCTACCATTTAAATTCCTGGAGATTGTAGCTGTCGGAGAATCAAGTATATGGAAAGGACTTCCACAGGCGGGAGATGCGATAAAGGAAGCTGTTGGAGTAGAAACTGCAGTTACATTTTATCGGTTTCACTGTAAAAGAGTGGTATCTAGTTGCTAACCTAGTAGTAAATTAATACCTAGGAGACACCAATGATCAGAGTTCATTGGAGCAGAAACCGTAAAGTATTTATAGAAGAGGCACAGGGAAGTCACGTCACGCCGGTGGAATAGCGACTGCATCCGAGCTGCCAAGTCGATATCTATAAGATTACAGATCCTACGTTAGATTTTGTCAAGAACCCTGAGATGAATAGCAGGGGCACCCGACCAGACGTGGCAGGAGTATTCAATACACGGGCGGATGGTAGATTTATACAAGTGCAGGATGGACTCAGACGGGAAAAACTCCCTGGCCCTGCACAGTGAACCGACCTTCTTAGCAACTACCTTGTAACAATGAAACTACTGTAACGAAGCATCATATAATAACATAATATAGACCTATAACGCAACTCTCTCTCTCTCTAAACACATATATAACCTCAAAACACAATTGAATAAACAGTGAAAATAACATTGGGATGAAGAAAATTATCACCAGTTTAAAGGACACATGAAAAAAATGTTGACTTTTCTTAGAGAAGAAACTTATCACTTTAAGCAAAATATAAACTCCTTAAAAGATTAGTCTTCATTTCCATTTATAAAACGAAAATAAATTCCTTTTACGTTCATTCGGACTAAAAAAAATAAATTATAAATCAATACTTAAACTTGATCCCGATCAGCAATTGCTAAAAAATATTTTGGGCACTTAATAAACAATACTAATAAATAATTAATAAAAATATTAATCACAATAATTAATATTTTAAAAATTATTGTAAAACCAAAATAATATCTGACTGTAGAGTAAAACATTGATTTAATTGTGAATATAAACATATCAGGCGAACATTCGCACACAAAGACATATGAATACTGATATTCATTTCCAACGGAAAACCATTATATATTATATGTTATTTCGTGCTATGAAATCCGTTATCCTTGAAGGGGAGAACACGGTCAAAATTACTAAAGTATTTGAACATACAATCACATATGCATTATTTCGCTCAGAAGACAAGGGTCTAATCCGAGGTTTTTAACAAAAAATATATAAATGACTGACTTGACTATTCGTTCCCTAGACACGAGAAGCTGCAAGTGCATTATCTATGCATATTTCAGAATTGCGACGTTAACTGAATCCATGCCCCGTTCCTATATAACTTGAAGTAAGGTGTCGCTTTTCGCGAGTATGCGTGTTTTCGTGTATGGAGTGTGGGTACAACGCGCGTCAGCTTGCGTTGCAGCAGAGAAGGGTAGGAGAAGTCGAGGATAGGGGCCTCTCAAAGAGTACGAGGAGAATCTGGTGGGGTAAGAATAGCACATTATTAACATTCGTGAGAGAATAGCTAAAATAACTAAAATATGTAACTTGCCAATAGCCCGGCATGCAAGTTATGCCATCAATACACACACACACACACACACACACACACACACACACACACATATATATATATATATATATATATTGTCGAAATGTGGAGAATTCGACACAAGGCATATAAGCTATATAAATGTACAGTTTGTAAATTATAGTTTTATATAAGCGAATACATAAACACATAGGCACAGAAACCGTCATCAGATACACTATCACAATCTTTCTCATATATATATATATATATATATATATATATATATATTGTAACTAAGTTTTTGAACTCGTAGGTTTATTAACCTTTTGTTCATGCCTTTACTTTTATAAAGAGTGCTCGATACAAATGTAGAGCGTTATACTGTAATGGTTGTTACATTACACTATATATATATATATATAGTACTGTGCAAAAGTATTAGGACAATAATTCTTTTATCTTTTATGAGGTATAGTGCCAGAAAAGAAACAGTTTAATTAAAGTAATTTTATTTAATTTACTCAAAAAATACTTGTTACCAAATAAATTTAATATTTAGTAAAATAGACTTTTGCACAGCCTTCATTCTGTCAAGCATTGACATCACAAGCTTCTTAAATGTATCTAATGGTATCTCCTGCTAAATAGCTTGTATTTGTTCCCAAAGTGTGACTTGCGAAGTAAATTTAGATTTATCATTTTTTTATCCAAGGTATCTCATAGATGTTCAATAGGATTGAGACCAGAGTTTTGTGGGGGCCAATTCAAATTTCGAAATTGTATTCCGTAAAGAAAAATAAGGTTGACCATCGTATTTCTGCAAGGTAAAGGCTAGCCATCTTTCTAATTGTGTTGCTTGATATCAAATGATAGAGCATTAATAATAATGATAAAAAATAGGATATAAGGATGTGCGTTGTGGTACAGTGGATATTGACTCGGAACGAGAAACCGGGGAGCCGAGTTCGAATTCCGAAGTATTCCTTCTTTTTAGTTAAAAATTCTTACAAAGGTTTGAAGTATGTTTAGTGTCATTTTCTTGTTGATAAATCAATCCAAGTCCTAATAATTGTGCACACTACCGGTAGTGTGAAAAAATGTGAGGACGGGTGATTTTAAACTTTATTTTAATGCCTCATAAAAGATAAAATTGTCCATGTCCTATTAATTTTGCACAATACTATATATATATATATATATATATATATATATATATATAATAGAAAAAATAAAAAACAATACAAAATTGGCTAACCACATCTGAATTCCAGTTGAATCCATGAATTCTTAAGCGCAAATACCCTTGGGAAGGGTATTAATCCGTCTCTTCCTTCCAGTTATGGCTTAAATAGCAGGACAGATTGGGTTCTATAGCCTTGGTCGGCAACTAGTCTACTGCAGAAAGCAATGGCAACCTACTGCGGGATAATCTTCTGCCCAGTCAGTCATATCTCTTTCGAGACATGATCGCCCAAGCGTGTATCAGGTATGGCACTTAACTGACTGATCTATAAGTCTGCCATTCAACCTTGCTTAGAATATTGATCTTCTATGTGCCTTGTTCTTTCAGGACGTAGGCGATCATGGCCTTCCACATGTCCCTATCCATGGTGGCTCTTAGCACACTTTCTCCTGTAACATCTTGCAACCCTCGTTCTGTTATCCACCTGCTCAGGCCCTTCAAATACGCTATACGCTTCTTTCTTCTGTCTCCTTTTCCTTCTGTCTGACCTGTTAGTATTATATTCTCCAAGCCTTTCTTTCTCTTTGCATGTTCCAGGAACTTTATTTGTCTCTTCCTGATGCTCAATATTAATTTCCTTTTCGTTTCAATTCTTTCCAACACCTCATCATTGTTCACATTCTCAGTCCATGATATCCTGGCAAATCCGGTAGGGTCCTCAAAATAGTCTCGATGTACAAGTTGAATAGATCCGGTGAAAAGACGCATCCTTGTCTTACTCCTCGTTATAACTTTGTATATCTTCTGAATTCGTTACCTGTCCGTTTGCTGGCAGTTTGCTGCCAGTAGAGATACTTAATTGCCTTTATGTCTTTCCCAAATATGTCGAGGATGCTGATCATCACCATCAATTCTTTGCGGCATATTTTGTCGAACGACTTTGCATAATCGATGAAACATAGTTACAAATCCTTCTTCATTTGTATTGCGTTTTCGGAGAGTATAAATATGGCGTTCCTTGTTCAAGTGTCTTTGACGAACCAGCACTGTTTTTGTCCTATCTTTGGCCTAATTCTGCTTATTGCTCTATTCATCAGGATACGAATGATCAGTTTTGTGATATGACCCTGTTAGTTTAGTGGTGTTCGCACTCGTTTGCACCTGGTTTCTAAGGGAGTGCTATGAAAACCGCTTAGGTCGTTTGGTATTGCCCCACTATTATAAATTTCATTTAATATTTCTGTAGTTTTCTCTATGTTCGAATTCTCCAAGGGCTATCAGCAGCTCTATTACAATTCCGTCTGGACCAGCTGCTCTGTTTCTATTCAGTCTGGCCATTGCAGCTTCCACTTCGGACTTTAATATTTCCGCCCCGTCCTCATCTTTGTTTATTATCGGTTGCTCTCTCTTGTCATGGAACAGATCTCTTATATATCCATTCCATCGCAAGAGTATTTCCTCTTTCTTCAATATGATTGTTCCATCCTTGAATTTTATACATCCTTTTGAGGAGAAGGTTTTTGGTCTTGTCGGTTCTCTATTTTCATTATGCATGTCTACTTTACCTTGACATCTTTGATAAGAGCCAAAGAAGAATCAGCAATATTATTGGTTTTGATCTGGCGGCTCGGCTTCACTCATTTATTTACCGCCGTAAGGTTACTTCTCTTTGTCTTATCTATATATACTTTCTTGGTAATTTTTCACATTAGTTCTTCTTTTTGGTACTTAAATATTAAGAATTTGCGTTGTGGTGCATTGGATATCAGCTCGGAACAAGAAACCGGGGAGCCGAGTTCGAATTCCAGTTGAATCCATCATATTCATTTACGCGTAAATACCCTTGGGAAAGGTATTAATCCGTCTCTTCCTTCCAGTTATGGGTTAAATAGCAGGGCAGATTGGGTTCAATAGCCTTGGTTGGCAACCAGTCTACCGCAGAAAGCAATGGCAACCTACTGAGGAATAATCTTCCGCCCAAGCGTGTATCACGTATGGTACTTAATTGACAGACTGACTATTTTACGTGCGACTGAATATGCGTAGTGTTTAAGTATGTGTGTAGAGTCGTGTTTGTTTTATATTCTGAATACAGTAAACATGTTCTTGCAGTGTTCGTAGTTGATATTATTAGGATTTGTTTTTTTTTAAATAATAATGCTTTCATTATTATTTTTTGTTTGAGAATACAAATAAAATAGAATCATCCATATGCAAAAAAAAAAAAGGCTCAATGTAATGGAAGCATTATTAACAATTTGCTTACCTTGTTTTGAATATAAAACCGCACATGACGCTACACACATAACATAATTTTTTGTTACGCGTAAAATACAATTCCTGCGAGATAATAGCTAAATATAAACCCGAAAGCACTCGAAAAAGCAAAATATTTGGACAAATTTTACATCATTTATTTTATTAAAAGAAAAAATATAAGATCACATGAAAAATTATATAAGCATAATACCTTGCCGCCCATTTTTCGTGAAACCTGCGTAAGGAGAGTTTGTTGCCCAAATACACAATATATATATATATATATATATATATATATATATATATATTATTTTGATTTTAAATTTAAATCTGGATTTATAATTAATTAGATTAACTTAATTAAATTTAATTAAATCATATATCAACGTTTTCCCCCCAAATAAGTTTTTTCTAGAAATCTTTTTTCTAATACTTTAACACATTTATAAACGATAGTCTTCTTGACACCTATCTAGCGTCTCTAAAATATATAAAATTTTCCTTTTTTTCTGTTCTTTTTCCTTCTTCGTCTTTTCCTTTTTTTCCTCCCTCTCTTTCTGTTTTGTTTAACCCACTTCTCAATCAAACACCACTTCCTATTCCATCCGTTAACCCCCTTCTCCTTTGTAATGCTAGACAAAGGCAGATTTTAAATTTTTTTGCTTACAACTCAACGTAAAATTGTCCAAAATCTACAAATAGACATTGATTACTAACCTGTTTTTTGGGGTTTTTTTTTTAATTTTTTTTTTATGTGACGTAAATTTTTTATCTTCCGCCGGTGAATTTTTAATCTGCAAAATTTTTTTATTTTTTTATTTCTTTTTCATTTCATTTTTAAATGTGGTAGTTAGCGATGGGATGTGAAATCTCTCTTAGGGATTTCATGCTGAAATGACCATTCAACAGATTTGAACATAGAAATTTAGTTTATTTTATATATATATATATATATATATATATATATTTATATATACATAGATACATAGATATCGATATAAAGCTGTAATATATCATATATATATGTGATATATATATATATATATATATATATATATATATATCAAGCTCTGCCTCTATGCGTGACATTAAGCACTTTAGTCTTTCCGGTATGCTACAATAAGTAGATTTTTGTTGAAGCTACTTATTCCCTCTCATCATATATATATATATATATATATATATATATATATATATATATATATATTGTGTGTGTGTGTGTGTGTGTGTGTGTGTGTGTGTGTGTGTGTTGATTGAAGTCTGACAAGATGATAAAATCAGTAAAGACTAGTTAGGTAAAGTGTCTTTAATCTAATATGTTTCACTTTTTTATGTTTCTCCAAAGATTTGATTTTAAGGCATTAACTTAAAATTAAAAAGAAAATTATTTTAAATTTATTTTAAATAAAGAGACGCTATAATGAAATGTTGATTGGGGTTTGATTTCACTAGTCAGACCGGAATAATGGATTTCGAGGACCAAATAGCGTCATAATAATGGATTTTATCTGAAGCCAATCTTCATTTGCAAGAACGAAAAGGATTCACGTTATTCACACAAGTCCTGCTTTTTTTTTTTTTTTTCATTTTGCTGTATTACTTTAAAGTTTAGATTTCATTAACTCGGCTTGCGTATGAAAAATTTTCTTCAAAGACCAACGAAGGTTATTTGTCAAGAATAGTTTTATGATGCACGATGAATATTTTAATGTCAAGACATTATCGGATGTGATTTTCCATTTTGATAATTATGTGTTTATATAAAAATATGTTGTACTTTCTTATCGTGTTATGTAAGATTTTATCTTTTTAAATATCGCCTTTCAATGCTATTTTTTTAAGTTATAAAACATGTTTCTTTATAATGCTGACCAGATTTCATTTACGTTGGCGTGCTTGTTTTATGGTTAACGTTTTCAGAATTTGTAATCTTTTTTTAAGTTTATTTTATATGGTACATGATAACAGATTATGAAAGAACACTGATAATTTATATTTCAATTTTCATTAAAATTCAGGAAAACGGTCCGAAATATAAATCTATAACATCTTTATTGCAAGAATGCTGCCTTTTGGCCTTATGCTCTACTCTCTTAGCGATACTACTTAAACCGTATATGCAATGAACGTTCCGAAATTAATACCACGTCTTTATTCGCCCGGAAGGATTAAAAGTAGAGGAAATATGACAATCCCTTTGTATCGAATAAGCTTTCCACGACAAAATACTATTTTTCACTTTGTCAGAGTTATAAGTTATGAAATGTTTGCAGAAATTAAAAATAATTAATTTCATAGGTCGACAGGTGTGCGTACATCGGATACATCGTTATGTCGCTGATTACACACCCGCCTGTTTCAACTTTCACTGTTTCGTCTTCTGCAAACGTAGATTAATTTAATTAGATGTAATTTGCTCTGCATGGAATAATTTAATGACAGGCTTCTCGTTCGTAATCAATTTCATATCAGACATAGTTTTGTCAAAATGCCACTTATCTGTAACAAAGATAAATAATGGATTATTGGTAAGAATGCCTAAACTATAATGTAATATCAGCGACATCAGATCCCGAAGTTGTAGGCCAAATTAATAAAAGCAAATTTTTGGGGTGATTTTTATGCATGCGGTTGGTACAATAAGTTTCCAGCCATACATTTTAGGATGGAATTCGGTACGCGGGCTTGATACAAGCTGGTATGCAGATAAGACGTGACACTAGTAAGGATGCATGAGCAGAAAACCCCCCTGTTGGGAATTTCAGTCGGCAATGTTACCCACATTGAGATCGTTTCTTCCTTATGTGATGACGCATTCACCATGGCCGTGCGGGTAGGTTCTTTGAATCTCATGCTGGTTTCTTTGGCAGATCATCACATTAACTAGGGTCTGATGAGATTTCGTCGCCGAAATTAACAGAAAAGCATCGAAACATCTGATAGCAATCCTGGCAAAATAGATGTTAGAGAATATTGAAAAACAGAATGGGTGTCAGAAGTGAGTGTGGTCTCAAGGCTAGAATTTTGAAATAGACAACGATGTCATTGGATGCAGCAGGGAATTTATTCTTTAATATTAAATGGTTTTGTACTGTCAGGGTGACCTGGCTTATTTGTTCATATATATATATATATATATATATATATATATATATATATATATATATATAACATAGTGATGATCCACGTATACCGTCTTAATATGAATAGGAAAAACTGCTAAAAAGTTGTAAGTTTAAAAATGTATTTTTTGACAGTATTTGTTTATTTCTATTATTATATGTTATATTTCAGACCGTCCTCGGTCCTTCATCAGAAACAAATGATTTTAAAATTTAAATTAGAAATTAGCTGTTTTTCATATATATATATATCTATATCTATATATAAAGACAGAAATCTAAGCAAGAGCCAACAACCGACCACGATTTACAAGATACAAGACGATTTAAATTATAGCTTGATTAATACTAGTTTTACTATTGGTATTGTTGTTGCTATAATAATAATAATAATAATAATAATAATAATCATTATTATTATTATTATTATTATTATTATTATTAGCTCTAGGCTTACTATAGAGCAGTTTTTAACCAGTTCAACATGGTGCGAATTAATATAAGTTGCTCACTTAAAGATATTCAAATTCCACGTAAACACAACTATGAATTACTAGTACTGCGTAAAATAGCGGCTTTTATTACCAACATAAGATGAATATATAAGACGATTTAAATTATAGCTTGATTAATACTAGTTTTAGTATTTTTTTAATCATATCACCCTAAGCAAGGTGGTGACGCCACTGATGCGCACGGGGCTACTTAAGAGTAAAATGATTGGAAAAGAGAAAGCCGGGAACCACATCTTAAACAGGAAACAAGCGATGAGCCTCTTCACCTGTTCAAAAGACGTGGGTGGAGTGTGAACCGGGCGATAGTTAACTCTATCTACTCTCATAGAACCAATGGTATTGTTGTTGCTATTATTATTATTATTATTATTATTATTATTATTATTATTATTATTATGTCATTTTTCATCATATTTCGATTTCTGCTTTGGTCTCACTACCAACCAAGTCTGCGGGGAGACCTAAGGCAGGTCGTGGCGTGTTGTTATGACTCCATTTCATGTTTTTCTATCTTCCCTATCATCCCTAGCATTACATAGATAAAGTTTTCCTTAGTGTGTGGGCTGTACTTAATAAGACAATTTTTTGTATATCTCTTAAGCTGGGGTTTCCAGGGATTCTTTCAATGTGTTGTTTTGTTCCATTTTTTATCATTCCAAGTGCATCTACTATCACTGGCACAACTCTTGTTTTCAATTTCCACATTTTTTTCTATTTCAATTTCCAGATCTTTATATGTTGACAGTTTTTCAAATTCCTTGATTGCTATGTTACAAACCGCTGGACAAGCCATATCAATTAATAGACAAGTTTTCTCCTTCTGGTTTTTAACAATAATGTCTGGCCTGTTTGCTTCAATTTTTCTGTCTGTGTAGATGGTGTAATCCCATAGAATGGTTACATCTTCTATTTCTGTAATCGGTGCTGGGTGATGTTCATACCAGTGTTTGTTTACAGATTTTCCATAATGTTTGCACATTGTCCAATGTAAATATTGCCCAACTCTATCGTGGCGATTTTTATATTCATTTGGGGCAAGCACAGAACAGCCTGAGATTAGGTGGTCTATTGTTTCTTGGTGTTTATCACAAAACCTGCATTTTGGATCCATATTATTATGCATAATATTTGCCTGAAAGTTTCTCGTGAAAAGACTTTGGTCTTGTGCTGCAAGAATAAAGCCTTCAGTTTCAGACTTTAATCCAGATGCACGTAACCATCGATGAGTATTAACTTTGTCAACATTGGATTTATTGGCACGTTCTTGATATTGGCCATGCAGAGGTTTGTCTTGCCAGCGCTGTTTCATCTGTTCGAGAGCTTTATTTTTATCTTTATCTTTGTTATTATTATTATTATTATTATTATTATTATTATTATTATTATTATTATATATGTATATTCATTTGTAAACGAGTTATTACGCAACCCAGGTTACTACCTTTCGGTGTCTTCTGGCGATTTATGATAACTGATTTTACAGTTTTTTTTTTAAATCGCTCACGTAACAGGGATCTTTTCTGAACGTGCAATTTTCAAAACTAGGGTAATTTATACAAAGGCCTTAGAACTTTTTCATTCATGATTGTATGATCATAATAGGTATTTGTTGGTATGGTTACACTTGGTCAAATTTCTGTTCTTTCATTTAGAAATTCATTTTTGTTTGGGATTAACATAATAGCTATTTTTTCTTTCTAGCACAGTCTACAGATTTTACCCCCGTTTTAAGGCTTGGCTATTTTATTTTACTCCACGTTATGTCTGCGTTTTTTCCATATTTTAATTTCAGTTTCTACACGAGGCTGGGCAATTATTACGTATCCCATGTTGCGTAATAACTCGTTTGCAAATGAAAAATATCCAAAAGTTTTACAATACAATTGTATTGAACAGTTTTTAATAGAAATAGGTACTGGTCTCATTTAATTATGAGCAAAAACTAAATAATTAAATAATTATATATATATATATATATATATATATATATATATATATATATATATACATATTGTGTGTATTTTGGCAGCATTTTTTCATTAATGTAGGTTTCATTGAATAATATAGACAAGTTTTGTCTATTAATTTTGTGTAGGATCCGTTCATACCGTCTGATATACTTGATGGTGATGTCGTTGAAAGACAACAAAAAATCACAGTAATTATTGATTTTTTTTATCGGGTCTAAGCTTTCGGCTCACAGAAGCCATTATCAAAGAGTAAATATTAACACACAGTAAACATAGAACATTTAAGTTATTAACAATAAAGAGAATTGAATTGAAAATATAAGTCCATCCCTACCGTGGCGGATGGCCGAAGACAGTGACAAAATGATCATAATAGGTATTTGTTGGTATGGTTACACTTGGTCATAATTTCTGTTCTTTCATTTAGAAATTCATTTTTGTTTGGGATTAACATAATAGCTATTTTTTCTTAACACACACACACACACACACACACACACACACACACACACACACACACACATATATATATATATATATATATATATATATTATAGCATAATGAACAAATAGGAATCCTTTATTAATTCACTTCCATAAACTTTCAGCAGAGAAAAACCAAATCAATTCTGGTATTTTTACTTTAGTTCTGTTTGATATTCATTGGTCAATCATGTTTCCCGTTCATTCAACTCCTTAAACTAAAGTTAGTATAATTTGTGACTTGCCAAATGCTAGCAAAGACGGCACATTCATCCGAAGTTTCATGAAATTAAAGAATTCGAAGTCTATTTCACATACCTTTAATATTCTATAAGTCTGTAAGTGCATAAAAATTTGAGTTTCTTAATGTGGGAATCACATGACAATGTATATTCATCAATGGATGTATGTCTAGTAGACATTATGCTTGATGTTTTTCGAATGCTGCTTTGGGAACAGTTTTGCGTACATAGCGTTGTTTGTTTTTAGATAAACATGCGTTAGATGACTTTAGAAAGGTTTGCAAAGAAATACAATGATTTTGACGTGTTTTTATAGTTGGCAATATTGTTATGAGTAGGCTCTCGAAGTAATTTCTCCTTAAAGAATTATATTCTTTTTACTTTAGGGTGGTATTCGTAAAATAAAATTTATAGCCAGTTTTGTTCCTCTAAAAATAACGAGAGAATTTGATTGGTTTCCTAAACTTATGTGTACGTAGGTACGGATTTTTACATCACATGTTTTTCCCAGGACATAAACTCCTTTACATTGTTATAAGGAAAAGTCATTCAATTAATTGCCATACGTGATGCACGCTTGAGTGATTATGTCTCTTTCGAGACATGACAACTAGATCAAAAATTTTCTCGCAGTAGGATGCTATTTCTTTATGTCGGTATAGACTGGTTGTCGTCCAAGGCTATATCTGTTCTACTATTCAACTCATAACTGGAGAGATGAAGGAATGCATTAATATCTTTCCCAAGGGTATTTTTCGTAAGTGAATGAAACAAAGTCGACTGGAATTCGAACTTAGCTTTCCGATTTCTCATCCCGAGCTGATATCCAGCACATCAAAACGATTGATAAAGATTGATAATCGTCTCCGATTTGTCCTTTTTCTTATCCATAGTCGATCTGTATTCGATTTCAATTTATTTGTTATTTGAGTAGTTAATCTATTTCTAATTAAACAGTATATATATATATATATATACTCGGCTGAATATTTTTGAGAAATTTTGTTAGGAAAATGAGTTTTATACGGCAGGATTCGAACTTGCGACCCCTCACAACCCAGAGGTAGTTAACAATTAATCTGAAGCCGCTTGGCCTGCTCGACTACAAATAATTTCACAGTCTGAAAGAAGTCGAATCATGCCTTATAATTACAAACTTTCGATTTCTCGGAATATTCATCTCTGCTATAAATGCGTATCTTAATATAAACAAACAATGTTACAGAGGGATCCAAAGATTTACGAAATGAATTAAGAATCGACATATTTTACTGTATTTGTGTGAACAATATTTTTAATAGATGCTCATATTTGAGTAGGTAACCTGTTTTCAATTGAATAGTATATATATATATATATATATATATATATATATATATATACTGAATTGAATATTTTAAGGAAATTTTGTTAGGAAATTAGGTTTCATTCGGCAGGATTCGAATTTGTGACTCATAACAAAAACACAGATTAAGCCATCAAATGATCTGATGGGTCTGAAACCGCTCGACCACGAATGGTTTTAGCGTTTAAATTATATATATATATATATATATATATATATATATATATATATTATTCATGCGAGTTTGGTTGGTTAAAAGCAGAAGGAATAATAAAAAAAACGACTTGCCACTACAAGCTGACTGGGGCGTGAAGTCGCGACACTTGAAAAAGAAAAAAAAATTCGTGACTCTCAAAGGCCACCAAAGAAACACAATGCATACGTATAGACACAACCCAGCTAACTTTCACACGTGCACAAAAAGTGACAACCAACAGCGTTCAACAGACATTAAATTATGTTACCCCACTCCACACAAACAGGGAAATCACAAAATACTCACAGAAACTAAAAAAAAAAAAAAGAATACAAATAACACTGCAAAGCCAAATATATATATATATATATATATATATATATATATATATATATATATTAATTATCAGAGAAATACATATAAACAGTGTGGAGATGAAAACGACCGCTATAGTGTGACAGACAATTACACGCTACAGTGTGATTTTCAGATCGAGGGCAGAAGAAATTTTGACTATATATCTGCCGTTTTATCTTGATCAACCAATTTGATTCTCTTCAGATCTATTCCACATATTGCATTTATATATAAAGAAAATAATAATAATCATTATAATTTTTAAGAAATTATAGTAATTGATTCTACTGAGTCTTAAGTGTTATTCACAAAAAATTTTAATTCATGAAGTAGCGTAAAATAGAGAAATTAAGAATAGAACATTATGGAAGAATTTAGAAATTTCCAGAGAGTTCGAAAGATTCTAGAAGTATGCAAATTAGCTGTTAGCCCCTATAAAAACAGGTTTTGGGACAGTGATTAGTCAGTTGTTACCAGGGTTTACTGATGTTATCAATTCCGATTTGATTCAGGATTTATATCTAGCCGAAAGGATCATTAAGAAGTTGCCGACCAACAAAAACCTGAAAGAGAACCTCATGGAACTATATTGGTAAATATATATTTTTGACTATTTCATTGACCATACTTAAAATATTTCTTTATAAACTCATTTGAGGATTTCCAACGAGTCTAGCACTTAACTTCTTAACCTATTTAACTGGGTAAAAAAAAAGATACTGATCTTACCATCCCCTTCTTTCCCCGTAACACTTGCCAGTAGTAAACTCTATGCTTCTTGTTTTGAATGCAACAAAAATTGTATATTTGTAAGTATTTTATTTTGTGTGTTTTGTAAACTAAAAATTTGTCTGTGATTTATCTCTGAGTTTTGGTCAATCATTTATTTTTCCTTTTGTTACTCTTAACACGTAACAATATATACAATTAATAGATAAAGGGAACAACTAAAAGGAACAATGGATATAATAGCGGGAAACGACGTAAACCTCTTTTCCTTGTTTTCTATGACTTAGAACCGTGTACCAAGAGCTGCTCTTGATGCCGCTTGACACCTATGTTATTCTCCTTGTCTGGCTGCAATGTATCACAAACTTCTTCCAGACAATCTTGGTTTCGACATATTGAAATGATGGAGGTTTTAAACCTTAAAATATCAATATTATTTTCGTTCTTATATTATTTCGTTATTTCGTTCTTTAGCCGCAATTTATCCGTTGCACACAATACACACACACACACACACACACACACACACACATATCTGCATAAATATACAAATTAATAAGAACGAAGAAAATAATTGCATCGTTCAAAACATTAATTTTAAAAAGTGTTCATTATAAAGATAGAGTTTCTTTTCTCGTACTTCCCAGACGTGGAACTCCCTTCTATTTCTTTGTTTCCCTGATAACTACAATCTTTAAATATTTAAATGTGACACGAATCGCTATATTTTGTCTTCTTGAATCCTGTTTATCTTTTGGGATTTCCTTAATCCTCCCTGTTTTCCCTGCGTACTATTGCCATGTTTGGGGTGAATATATATATATATATATATATATATATATATATATATATATATATATATATATATATAAGCAGTAGCCACTCTGGCATGTACGCATTGCTCATTCAGTGAAATGAATTAGAGCGCTCTAGCTATTGGGTGCGTAATATGATATTCGCTAAAAAGTCTGCCTACTTCCACCGAACACCCATAGCCAAGGGGTAGAGTCGCCGACTGACGCCATTTTCGGTCGGGTTTCAATCCTGGGTAAAAAAGCAATCGGAGTCTAACTGTACTGATGAGCTCGGCGAAACAGATCTGTCTGCGGATGACAATATATATATATATATATATATATATATATATATATATATATGCATAACACATTACATTGCATTTGAATACATGGTTCTGTTGTCATTTCGCGCTATCATGCAGTGTGACGTCATAGAACCGCATTGCAAATTTGCTAACTGCTTTTTTTATTTTTGGTAACTATTGCCGGTGCCTAGCGGAGTTTTATGTCAACACAAAATAAAATCGTCTTGGTGACCTCTCTGAAGATGGCTCATGTGAGCCGAAAGCTTAGAACCAAATTAATAAGAAATTATCCAAGTGTTGGAGAATTTTTGTCTTTATTATCAACTGAAATTAAAGCCAAATACGACGTTTAGAACGACTCATGATTAAACATCATAAACATTCAATGTCTCTTAGATTTAACAGTATATGTATAGATAAAATCATATATATATATATATGTGTGTGTGTGTGTGTGTGTGTGTGTGTGTGTGTGTGTGTGTGTGTGTAGCAATCTTTCTTTTTTGACAGACAAAGTATTAATTATGGTTATGTTTTTTAAACATTTTCTTTTAAATTTTGTTTTTTTAAATTAGATAGATAGATAGATAGATAGATAGATAGATAGATAGATAGATAGATAGATGGGAAAAATATGCTATAGAGTCATAAAAACAAACTGAGATTCGATAGATAGATAGATAGATAGATAGATAGATAGATAGATAGATAGATAGATAGATAGATAGATAGATAGATCGATCAATCGATCAAATATGCCTCGGAATCCGATAAGATGATAAAATGAAGAACTCATATAAAACGTATATCAATGTAACATATTTCTCTTTTCATCCACCTGATGCCTTCTTAGACTTAGAAGAAGCCCTAAAAACTTACATACATATAGAATTATCTACGGTTTTAATTTACGTGACACAAGATTGATTAATGAGAATAGACCCAAATAGAATTGAAAATAGCTTTCGTCTTTTTGTCTTTTTCTTTCTTTGACGAGGCTTGGACACCTCGACGTTGTTTAATGTTAGCAAGCTTGTGTTGCTAAATCCTATTACAAGTGAGTAGTTGGTTCGATCCTGACTGGGTACCGTTCGGTCTTCTGTCACGCCTAAGCAGTGCGTAGAAAATTTGCTATCGCTGCCAAATCTTGAATATAAGTCAAAATTGTTAGATTGATATACATTCCCTATTTGTTCTTCATTTTACCATATAAATGATTGGGTGTAGATAAACAAAATTAAAATTTCACTTATATTGTTTATGCCCTGAATTTGAATAATTATATCTTTAAAGCGATTTGATTGTGCAGGTTAATATATTATTTAGTATTTTTTTAAAATGGTTTTATATTTCCAATCAATTCTTCAAAAGGACGAGAGAAACTGAGATGACATTTCGCATATTTATTATTATTATTATTATGAATTTTTCAAAATAACATCAGATCTTGCCAAATATAATAATTTGCGTATATTAATATATTTTTTTAAATGCGTAGTCGTATTAATTTATTTATTCTAGTTCTATTAGGCATAGGTACACACCTAGATGCACATACACACACATAGCTAGAAAAACAGATCGATCCATGATCGAGCTAAGAAAAATCCATAGCAAATTGCTAGCGGGTACCGTTTCTCCGTTTGCTTCATCAGATTTCCAGTGCCTGCCATATCCCGGCACAGGCAGCCCGATGAACCAAGAGCTAAAATTTAGAGCTGCTATCAAATTTTTCTTTAAAAAATCAGAGTTCATTTGCTCTTTGCAAAACATAAAATACTTACAATTTTTTTACTGTTTTTACCAACAAAGCGTAAGCATTTTAGACCTCCTAGTATGATATGCATATATATATAAGGTACATAAGGTACATATATATACATATGTATATATATATATATACATACATACATATATATATATATATATATATATATTATTAAGCATAAAGAATATATATATATATATGTACCTTATATATATATATATATATTATTACTTAATCATAATATATATATATACGTGTACCGTATATATATATATATATATATATATATATATATATATATATGCTTAAGTAATAATATATATCAGGGATATATATATATATATATATACATGTACATTATATATATATATATATATATATATATATATATATATATATACCTTATTACAACAGCATTAATAATAAGAAAAATCATTGAACGTTTTTCTAAACTTAAGAAAACACTAAAATGCAGCCACTCTCACACCGGCGTGATGTGGCTTCCCTGTGCCTCTTCTACAAGTACCTTCATGGCTTCTGCTCCGATGTGCTTAGATCACTGGTGCCGCCTAAGCACGAATTTACACGAGATACTAGATTAGCAACTAGGTCCCACCCTTTTACAGTTAAACAAATAAGATGTAACCGTAAATTCTACTCCAACAGCTTCTTTTCTCGCGCTTCCCGCCTGTGGAACTCCCTTCCACAAGTCTGCTTTCCCGACAGTGACAATCTCCAGGTGTTTAAATGTAGGGTCAATAGACACCTCCTATCACACTAACTCCCAACTATTCTCACAACACTCTCATCTACCCAACCCTCATTCTCGATATCCTCACCCGCCTATCACCCACCCTCTGTTATTTCCTATATTTAATCAGCCTTTCTCCACTCTACGTAGCCCCCTGCACTGTAGTGGCAGTGACATGCCTTGCTCGGGGTGAAACGCTTATAAAAAAAAAAAAACAAAAAAAAACACTAAAATGCTGAAGAATTAACAGTAATAGGGAATGTCTAAAAATCAGATGTCAAAATCTTTACAGCTGAAAGAAAAAGAATGTCAGTCAGCCACACGTGACTCAATCTTGGCTGAAGATTATTCCTCAGCAGGTTGCCATTAATTTCTGCGGTAGACTGGTTGCCAGCCAAGGCTATAGAACCCTCAATCTGTCCTGTTATTCAACCCATAACTAGAGGGAAAAGATGGATTAATACCTTTCCAAAGGGTATTTGCTCGTAAGTTATTGCAGGTAATTCAACTCGAATTCGAACTCCGCTCCCTTATTTCTTTTTCCGAGCTGATAATCACTGCACCGCAAAGCATATAACAGCATTAAGAAGAAAGTATAAAATGACAAAAATCCTACAAAAATGGCAAAATAACGGCAATATTTTGCACGTATGCACATGCGCACAGGCTGGCGAATATTCGCGTTCATCCCACACGCGTGCGAGCGCACACACACACACACACACACACACACACACACACACACACACATATATATATATATATATATATAACTCTCAGTTAAGTCACAATGTTTATATTTGTAATAATAATAATAATAATAATAATAATTTTATTAACAACTTACCAACCATCGCCTGACAAAATACGATTTATAGTACTGAAGCATGAAATCTTTTGCGTAGCGATGTGAAATGTTTTTATTTTGATCACTTATAATAAAAATATTATGATGATATATTGCTCTATTTTGTATTGAGTATATTTAAAAAATAAATAATATGATCTGTGGATTTTTAACGGTGGTCATCGTGGTCAAAATGCACCAGCGACAGTATCCTGCATTTAAACGCAATGTTTAGGTCATGTATACAAATGCATAGACTCTACCCTTGACTTCAAGAACTTTAACCTATTAATAAATTATGTCTTAAAACTATATTTTTATCATATATATACTTGATAAATATAAATGTTGCATAAAAAGAGACAAAAATTTTGATAAAATAGATTATGCATTTTGGCAATTGAAGATTTCATCAGATCTTTTTTTTTTTTATAAGCGTTTCACCTCGAGCAAGGCATGTCACTGCCACTACAGTGCAGGGGGCTACGTAGAGTGGAGAAAGGCTGATTAAATATAGGAAATAACAGAGGGTGGGTGATAGGATACCGAGAATGAGGGTTGGGTAGATGAGAGTGTTGTGAGAATAGTTGGGAGTTAGTGTGATAGGAGGTGTCTATTGACCCTACATTTAAACACCTGGAGATTGTCACTGTCGGGAAAGCAGACTTGTGGAAGGGAGTTCCACAGGCGGGAAGCGCGAGAAAAGAAGCTGTTGGAGTAGAATTTACGGTTACATCTTATTTGTTTAACTGTAAAAGGGTGGGACCTAGTTGCTAATCTAGTATCTCGTGTAAATTCGTGCTTAGGCGGCACCAGTGATCTAAGCACATCGGAGCAGAAGCCATGAAGGTACTTGTAGAAGAGGCACAGGGAAGCCACATCACGCCGGTGTGAGAGCGGCTGCAGCCGGTCTGCCAAGTCAGTATCAACCACGTTACAGATCCTCCTTTGTATTTTGTCAAGAAGCCCAAGGAGAGCAGCAGGGGCACCCGACCAGATATGGCAGCAATATTCAATACACGGGCGGATGGTAGATTTGTATATGTGCAGAATAGTTTCAGGTGGGAAAAATTTCCGGGCCCTGCACAGGGAGCCGACTTTCATAGCAGCAGATTTGGCAATGGAATTCAATATAGTCATTCCATTTGAGGTCCGCCGAGAGTGTAAGGCCAAGGAGGCGTAGTATTTTACTCTCTGGGAGGCTAGTCTGTATGGTAGGTATGTACGTATTCATGGAAGTTTAAAAAAAATAATGAAATCTTTTACTTTTACTCTAGGCTGGCTTTTCCCGTGAAAAAGAAAACGAGTGACATTTGTTCTTTTCCCAAAGCAATATATATATATATATATATATATATATATATATATATATATATATATATATATACAGAAGGGCAGCTTAAATTCTTTTATGCATAAGATAACCAAAAAAGACATTATTTTATATTCATTGGCATTCTTGCTTTCCTGACGGTTACAAACTCCAGGAATTTAAATGCAATGTCAATACTCATATCTTAACCACTTGAATCTAGTTCTTTCTTCACTACCCCGTATATCCTTTCCGTTCTCTCCACCTTTGCAACTGTTATCACATTGTATTCCCATCCTTCTCTTGCTCCTTTCTAACTGGTTCGTCTTTCTCTTCACTCTCTTCTAATTGATCATTTTACTCTTATGTTTCCCCTGCACATCAGTGGCGTTACCACCTTGCTCGAGGTGATACGATTAAAAAAAAATCTATCGTCAAAATCCTAAGTTGATACTTAGGTTTATTGCATTTTCATTGTCCAATAGAAAAACAGGAAAAAAATGCATTAGTCTGCGTTTTCTTGCATATTTCTAATGCTTCCTTAATCTTGTATTGAACAAGTAACATTCTGTGAACCTTTTAAATATTTATGAAATTCTATTCATCACGTTTAACACAAAATTGTCTGTCTGATTTCCTTAGACGAAATGTAAACATTATTCGCATGATTTATTGTAATGTAAATGATATAAATTAAATAATTTCATACTTCTCCTCTACAGAGATATGATCTATTCTCCGTGTCTGTGCGTCCGTCAACGCTCACGCCTAGAACTTAGACTGCCGCGTAAAGCTTTAGCGAATCTCACCAATTTGCCCTAAACGAATTCTCTGTGTGAATTTGCCGTTATTCTTTGACAATAGATCATTCGTATTATCCAAATGGAAGGCACGGTATCACGTCGAATATGAGTTTATTAAAGACTAGCAGCATAGCCGGGCGTTGCTCGGGTGTAATGAAAGCTTTAAAACTAATCCATGGTCCTGGAGCTCAAACTCTGAACGTTGGCACGAAAGACTAAAAAGCAATAGTTGTTTCCAGTTAAAGCGAAACCGTAGTCTGAAAGAAAAATGATTGGATGTAAATCAAATTTTGGTTTCCTGGTATCGATACCAAATTTTCTGCACTATTGTAAGAACTGCAACCTTGAAACTTCTGAATATCGTTTCTTATGTCTTTGTCTATGAGTGTATTAAATTTGATTAAAATCGGACCACTCCTTCTATAACCTGATTTTTTCGATTATCGATTTTCGATGCTTATTAGGGGTACCTCGACACAAAACCTAGCTAAGAACACTCGCAGACGCTTATAGTACAACTGTGTAAATTTTCAAGAAAATTGGTTCAGCCGTTTCGGAGTCTATATTTAACAGATACACACACACAGACAAAGTTCCATTTATAAATAAGTTTAGATCATGCTAATGTTAATGCAAACTAATTTTTGTCATGGTTAAAGTACAAAAACTTTTATTGCTCGTTCCTTACAAATTGGAGGTTAAATCAACGATCCCAGTTGGAGTACAGACTAAAATGACTACGTTCACTTTTGGATGAAGATCCAAGGGAATGAGATGAAACTATCTCAGCTGCACCAAAATATAGGTTAAATTGCAAGGCCAACTCGGTAAGCTATGCGGCCACTGAACAGATTAACATTAACAATTTGCAATTTACTGCAATACTGGATTTTGAGCTCTATGTTCTCGAACTTCTATATGCCTGGGGGAAGTTGAAATTAAACGATTCCTTCTCTAGCAGACATGAAAAAAAAAATACAAACCTCCTACAGAAAGTAGCGACGGAAAGCGAGAAAAAGCGACTAAGCATAAACTACAAGAAGACAGAATGCCTGGCCCTCAGTAAAAGACGAGCCAAAATTGCGAATTACAGGTCGTGAATACTAAAATCAAACAGGTTTAGAAATTTCGACACAGAGATTGGCAGAAGTATCGGAATAGCCAAAGACGCATCCCAAAAGCTAAGCAAAGTATAAAGAAACAAGAAAGTTTCGTTGAAAAAAAGAAAAGAGTACTGAACTGTTACGTGTATCACCTCAGAGATAAAGAAGAAACTCGAATTAACATAAACGTGGTCCTACAAAAAGATTCTGAGGATATCATTGACAAAATATGCTAACAACGACGAGGTTTTGAAGAGAATGAATACAAATGTTTCGTATTTTCCGTCCTCGGTTAGAACATTTCCTTGTTATTTAAACGTATGGATCTGCTTGCTCTTAAATATCTTGAGATTTTAAGATTTTTTTAAAGATAATAATTCTTTAGTGATACGAGTGTTAGTCATTAACCGGCAACTGGGGTGAAACAGATCGATTCATACATTTCCCAGTAGTATATACGTATAAGTGAATATACTGATCCAAGCGGAAATTGGAACTCCTCTCTCCGGTTAACAATTACGAGCCATTATCTATTACTACAACCACATGCTAAAGTTTATAGCACTTGGTAGTCCCAAGCGGTCAAATTATAGATAATTAATGAATAAGGAAGTCAATGGGCATGGGGATTAACTACAAATAACTAAGGAAAACAAAAAATAAAGAAAGACAACCATATGTAAGAACGGTTTTGAGGAATTTGTAAGAGAAAATGGAAAAAAAAGTTTGCATGCATGTGTAATCATAACAACATCAACAAACCCAGTTCGATGAAGTCCAACTTTTCTATTTTGTCTTACTATTTCACATTTATATATATATATATATAATAAAACTCTAAATTTTACATACGTTGTATAGCTATTTCAGCGAGAATAATCTCGCTTCTTCAGCAACCATAAAAAAAAAAAGAAAGAAAATTTCAAATATGGTGCAAAAACTCACTATTTTTATACAATATTTAAAATAAAAAAAATTGTTTTTATCGTTGCTGAAAAAAAAACATTTTTCTAGCTGAATTAAATAAAAAAAAAACTTTTCCTTGACACCCGATGGTGTGTAGGGCAGCGTTTTTGCTGTTTCCGTAACAAACTGTTTTTTATACGGCAGGCTTGTTAGCCACGCGCCCAACCTCCAAACCTAGAGGGAAGCTAATTTTCTAAGCGTAACTTAGACGTGACACACGGTCGAAAATAGAGGGCACCCAGTGAGGATCGAACTCACTACTCAGTTATAATGATTCTAACGAGACGAGCTTGCTAACCATTACACCACGCCGTGGTGCCCGAGCAGAATTAACGATACACTATATGTAGAATTCGAAGTTTTATTTGCTATAATATACATATTTGGATCTGTAAATAGATAATACTACTTTACTACTTATATCGAGCCCTCCACCTGGATCATTTTTAAAAATTTTTAACATTAAAAAAATTAATATTAACAGGTACTTTTTTTCGGTTTTGCCTACAAGCTATTCCTTTTTATTTTATATATATATATATATATATAACTCAACATTTAGAGTAATTATAAATTATATTTCATTTTTATGGGCTAAATTAGCTCATAGAAATGAATTATAATTTAAAACCTCTCTAAGTGATGTGTTGAGTTTTCCTTTATAAATATCATATTGCTCTGAATAATATCTCTATGCAAATCTTGTTGAGACTGGAATTCAAATGTTGACAGAAAGATTGGGAAAAAATGGTGGCTTGTGATAGACAATATTTTCAGTGACATGTTTCTTACTAATTTTTTGTGAATGAAAAATTACTTTTCATGAAAAATCAGCGAGAGCTTATTCAAAGCCCTAGTATATATATATATATATCTTATTGAACAATGACAATGAAACATACTGACGCCTCTGGTTGTTGACTTCAATGTTCATTTTTATATTTACATACACTCTATCCCTGATACTGAGCAATTTAACCCATAAATATAACGTACCATAAAACTATAATTCAATCTTATTGAAAAGAAATCTGCACAAGCTTCAAGTGCAGATTTCTTTTCAATAAGATTGTGCAATAAAATTCCCCGCAGATGCTCTTTCTTTGGCACGAAATCAAACGCGTTCAACACTATGAATAACAGTGTAAATTTCGACGAAATGACATACACTGAATTTCAGGCTTGCTTATAGTACTTTCTTAGAGATATGTTGCCATCTGAAACTACATGCACGCAGTTCTTGGAACGCCATCTGCTGGAAAACAGCGAGAACTAGCTGAAGGTCCTAATACATATTTATATAGTGCTTAACTGTGATAAGGTTGTTTCTTTTTCAATGGTTTTACTGATAAAATGTATTTTGAGAAGCAGGTTTTTATCGTAAAGTGCTTGTTATCGGGGTGGCTATAGAACTTTGATATGCACAAAGAGTTTGTCGATTTAACTGAACAGTTTCATGCCGACTTCAAAGTTTTGTGAGGACACCGTTATGATGCTCTCACTCGTCAGGGCTAGTTTGGCAAATAACGTCATAACGGTATTCTCAGAAAATATCAAAGTCGGAATGAACCTGATATGTGTGTGTGTGTGTGTGTGTATGTGCCTGTGTGTGTGAACATAGAAAATTATATATATATATATATATATATATATATATATGTGTGTGTGTGTGTGTGTGTGTGTGTGTGTGTCTGTGTGTGTCTGTGTCTGTGTGTGTCTGTGTTTTTATGCCCTGGAGTCCTGTATATAAAAAACACACACTTGGAATTATATAAACAATTATTGCTTCTTTCTCTGTAAGATTACCTACCTCTATTTATGCACTTTGCAATATTACATCTTTTCCATCTTAAATGAATTTTCCGACCACTCAAATTAATATTCCGCCCTGTCAAATTAATCTTCAGCCCAACCTAATTAATCTTCCGCCCAGTCAAATTAATCAAAAAATACAATCATTCTATATTTATGATAGAAAAACAATAACAGATTTACAAATCATGGTATAGTTACATACCAAGTGTGAGATGCTCAACAGCAATGCAGCCCTGGTAGTAGCATGCCACATAGTTGTACCACGCGAGGCATTTGGACATAATAGCCATAGGAAAGGCATGATCAATTGAACTTTCGACATACCTCAGTCTGTGCCCCACCATCGAGACCCCCTCCGGTGATTGCTGTTCCATCTGTTCCAATTTTGAAAGTGTGGGACATATATACTAATATACTAGCACGCTTAAATTTATCTGGTCGGGGCACCAGGAAAAAAAAAAGCACGCCCGAGTAGTTGCCATAAAAATATTTCTAGAAAAGACAGAAGGAATCCATGTCATGTGGGTGAGAACGTGACTGAAGACAATATGCAAAAATCAGAGCCTATTACATTACAGACCATTCTTTGGAATTTGTTGATAACCTCCAGATGAACAGCAGGAACACTCGACCAGATATGGCAACAATATTCAATGCATGAACGAATGGTAGATTTATAAAATGTACTGCTCGGCTTGAAAATGTGCTGGTGCATAGTCAATAATCACACAAATGTTTTGCCATAAGTACTGCCGCTAATAACCATTCTCTGTTTGTAGCCTTAATCCCCGAACCCGTCCTCCTGTTCCAGGTCATCAAACTTGTCTGACCCATAAAACCCAGAATGTGGATGTTCGATCCCTTCGCTCACAAAAGGGCAAACTGCTCTAAAAACCTTGGATGCACGAGCCAGGGAACGTTTGCAAAATAATTTGAGATTTGTTTCGTCTCGAAAAATCTGTGTAGTTTCAAATGTCTTCTCACATAAATTCTTCGTTTATCTTTTATCTGTTCACTATTTATGGTATCTTGCTGGTAGATGGCCTTCTTGACAGTAATCAGTTTTGAGTCTAAGTGTCTGTGACTGGTACTTCTACCCACATTTGGGGCTGAACTCTTTCATCAGATTTTACTTCAGTTACTTTAGGTTGGCTGCAGGATTTCCTGACAATTATTCCAGTAAATACACTTCATGTTCTGGCTGGAATTTCTTGTGATGAAACCCACCTTTACGCTTTAGTAACCAATTTCACTGCGAGTAATTTCTTTTGTGGTCTTCTCATTTATTCCATTGTTCTTCGTCATTTCCTTTTAGTCACCACCATACCTGGCACGTACCCTCTCGTTCTTTAGCATCGGGATCAATTTTCATATAATATTCCCTCCTGACGCTAGGCTTGGGTCTTCTCTTACGGATATTTGGAGCAGTACTATCGGAATGTTCAGATAAAGAACCGACAGATACCTTACAGTTTTATAAGTATATACGTTGTTAATGCTGTGCAATATAAATTTAAAATTAAAAACCACCATAGTTATAAATAAATAAAGTTAATTTAATCATGCGAGTGGAAGGAAGATTATTTTGACTGGGTAGAAGATTAATTTGAGTGGTAGAAAAATTAATTTTAATGGGCGAAAGAGTAACTTGACTGGGAAAAGGTGTAGAAACGATCGTAAAATAGTTTTCCAGAAAATACACCAAACGAAAGGAAAGCATTAATCTGTTCATCTGGTTCCAGTAATAAAAAAAAAAATGAAAAATACCACTTGCATTTTAATTGATACTCTCGTTTTTGTATAAATATTTTTAAATTCATATAAAAATATATCTAGTTTACTTTTAGAATATTAATGAAGTTACCAAACGATATTCTTATTCTTTTCATCAGCGTTTAGATAAATTTAACGATAAATTTATCTCGTATATTTTGCTTGCAAAAATAAAATATCGTCCCTTTAAGAGGCTAAGAAAGTATTTTAAAAAATGTAAGAGAGAAACTGTCTTAGGTTGTCTAAATTTTTCGCTGAAGCAAAATTACATAAATCTTTTATAGAATAGTGTGTCTAATCCATTGTGGTTTTTCTGTATTTACGGCTATGCGATGAAAATACAATACATTAAATAAATAATTAAATTTAGCCAAGTTTACATTCATCTTTTTCGGCCTGTTCATACTTCTTGGTAGAAGTAATTGTTATGTGAATTTCTAAGGTAATACCTTGTAATTAATTTCCATTTTCCATTCGTTTCCTGTATTTTATATTTTACTGTTTGTTCGCAACAAGCAGCAGTCGAAGATATATATTTTTCATTTGTTCATTGAAGCATTAGCATTATTAATGCATGGGTTTCAAATTTTGTTGCCTCTTATCGCAGCGCTGATGTGAATTTTATATTGTTCCACCGGTAAGCAAGCCTTATGCATCTGGAATAAATATTAGTTTCTTTCATATTTTTACTTCTTTGATTTCTGTCTCATTAAGAAAAGACCACACTGATTAGGCTACGAATGCTATCAAAACAAACGTAATTTCACCATTATCTCAATTTTCTCAAACGCTATTTTATTGGTTTACACTAATTAATGTGGTAGCACACTAGATAATTTTAAGTTAATTCTTTAACAGTTTCTACTTAATTTCGTTGCCTTTTGATGCAATAACAAACAATAGAAATGGTTGAAATTAGTTGCTATTGTTAATAATAATAATAATAATAATAATAATAATGATAATAATAATAATAATAATAAATCAGTAAATAAATAAACAAACAAAATCATAGGTCCACCATCACTTCAGAAAAGGCAAGACATTTCGAATCTTGGAAGATATTTGTCAGTTTAAGCATTTGTTAATTAATTCTTAATGTACATTTCGGGATAATTGACAAAATCCAAATAAGGGTGTTAGTTCTAAAGTAAGTTATTAAAACTAAAACAACATGAAAGAAAACTAAACCCAAGGTACATTTGCACATTTATTACAGGCCAAATAGTCAACGAATATAAGACAAAAACATTTACATCAATCGAAAATATTTAGAGTTTATAAGACTCACCAAAAGGTGGTGGAATTAGTGTTCTTGTAGCTCAACTCCTGTTGGAAATTTTCAACGCTACCGTTCACCTCCTTGTCCAAAGGCTCACTCCCAATCCTACACTGCTCAAGGGCAGATTACCCCTTTCCGGTCCTTTTTATTTTTTTGTCCCCACAAGGGTATGTAATTTAACTACTTCTGACCAGGCACCTCGACACCAGTCATTTTTTCACAGACATGAAGTGTCTTTCCTCTGTCTCTTCTACAAATATTTTTATAGCAACTGTTTTGATGAGCTTTTTTTCCTGGTGCACCTGTTATAAGAATTCAAATGGGTTACTAGATTGGCAACTAGGTCTCACCTTCTTCCTGTTGAACTAGCTATATGCAGCGGCTACTTCTACTCTAACACTTTCTTTTCTCGCACATCCAATCTGTAGAACTCCATATCGATTGCTTAAACTGCAATCTTCAAAAATTTGTAATGTCAGTCGCCGTGTTCGTTTTTTTTCTACACCTGTTTCTTTTTTTCGGGGAGACGAGTTCGAATTCCAGTTGAATTCCCTGTGTTCATTTACGTGCAAATACCCTTGGGAAAGGTATTAATCCGTCTCTTCCCTCCACTTATGGGTTAAATAACAAGACTGATTGGATTCTATAGCCTTGGTTGACAACCAGTCTACCACAGAAAGCAACGGCACCCTACTACTGGATAATCTTCTGCCCAGTCAGTCATGTCTCTTTCGAGACATAATCGCCCAAAGCGTGTATCACGCATGGCACTTAACTGACTGACTCAGTCCTATCTTCTTATTTTGTTTCGTTTTACTGCCTTACCTGCGTCCTTTTTTTTAAAATCTTTTCACCACAAGAACGGTGGTACCGCCATTAGTGCGCAGACGGGTTACGGCGAGAGAAAAAAAAATGGGTTCAGAAGGTATTGAAGAAATGATCAAAGATCGAAGATGGCAGCTGACGTTGCGTTTACATTGCTGGAGATTGTAGCTATTAGGAAAGCAAGTAAACGGAAGAGAGTTCTACGGGCGGGAAGTACGAGAAAAAAATCTGTTCGAATAGAAGTGGTGTTTACATTGAAATATTTAACGTTAAAAGGTTTGGACCTATATAGGAATTCTAGTAGCACGTTTAAATTCATCTGGTCCGGGCACCAAGAAAAAAAGCACGTCCGAGTAGTTACCATAAAAATATTTCTAGACAAGACAGAAGGAAGTCCTGTCATGTGGGGGAGAATGTGACTGAAATCAAGATACAAAATTAGAGCCGATTACATTACAGACCATTTTTTTGAATTTGTTGATAACCTCCAGATGAATAGCAGGACCACCCGACCAGATATGGCAACAATGTTCAATGCATGGACAAATGGTAGATTTATAAATGTGCAAAATGGATTCTGGCAAGAAAAAAATTTTCAGGTCCGAAACAGAGACATAATATTTCTAACATTAGATGCAGCTATAGATTTGATGCATTCATTCTACTTTGGGTCGGCTGAAAAAGTGAGGTCAAACCCTTTGCTAGGTGTGAAATAATATTTAAAGAATTGTTTTTCATCCTTTGTTAAATTAAATGGAAAAAAAACAAAAATGATATTCTTCGCTTAGTCTAGGTCATTGATTATGAAACAGCATTTGATTATAATAGAAATGGCTTTAAAGAGAATTTGTTGTGATACATTGCTTTAAAAAAGCCCACGGCAGGGCGTGTATTGTGATCCGTATGTACACGAAGATAGACATCTGGGATAGAGAGAACGCGTGGGGTGCCACAATAGAGAAACTTGTGGGTACTTATGATTTGCTTCAAAGTATAGCACAATCAGGTGATAAACATATGTGAAAACAAGAGATCTCAAAGTTCTTTCGTGATCATGTTTTGCTTTTGTTAAACACGGTAAAAGGTCGTCTTGTTCTTTATTACAACAGCATGTGCCGGGAATTTATATGAAACAGCGTAGAAATTAGATAGCGGCATTGAGATCTCGCGTCGAGGTTTTTCAATCGAGAATCATTTCGCGTTAATAGTGCGGAGAAAGCATGTATCTAGAATCCGCAGTGAATGCTGGACAATATCATCAAAGATGAAGGAAAAAATTGAAGCAACTGAAATGTGGTTCTACAGAAGGATGCTGCGAATATGATGGATCGATCATGTGAGCAATGATGATGTCTTAGAAATGATGGGAACAAAAAGGAAATTAATACTGAGCATCAGGAAAAAGCAGCTGAAATTCCTGGGACATGCAATGAGGAAGGAGGGCTTGGAGAACCTGATACTAACAGGCCAGATAGAGGGAAAAAAATATAGAGGAAAGCAACGGATAACATATTTGAAGTACCTAATCAGGTGGATGATAAAAAAGGGTTGCATAGTGTAAAAGGAGAAGGCGTGCTAAGAGCCACCACGCATAGGGAAACGTGGGAAGCCATGATCGCCTACGTTCTGAAGTGACAGGGCACATAGAAGTTCCTTTTAAATACGTGCTCTAAGTAATGAAATCATATTTCTCTTGGAGTGGGAACAGAAAATTGTTATCTATATGTTTGTTCTAATGGCCAGTCATTCTCATCAGCGTGGATATAACCGAAGAAAATACTTTAATGAAGAAAACAGAAAGAAAAATTCACGAATATCTCTCCAATCCAGTCGCTGAGTTCTAATGTCAACCAAGTCAAATTTTTAGTTAAGATATATATTTCTATGAATGATTAAGTCTGCTACCATCATTTGAGTTGTAGTTATTGATCGATTTGTAATTTTTTCCGGTTTATCAGCCTATATTTAAAACCAGAAAATATTTTTCGATTGTAAGAACTTTTTGGAGAATTCGTTGCATTCCCTTACACACAAATGCCCTTGGTAAAGGTATTAGTTCATCTCTTTAAAGAGAAAGGGCAAGAGAAGAATGCGAACACAGGAGTGAAGACAGTTGTAAAGGTCGAGAGAAAGGAAAAGATACACGGAGTGAGGTGGAAAGGGCTGGTGTCAAGTGGATAAGAGATGGGAATTGACATTGCATTTAAATTCCTGGAGGTTGAAGTCGTCAGGAAAGCAAGTTTATGGAAGAGAGTTCAACAGGCGGGAAATAACACTAGACATCTTCATTAAATTGATGGCTGAAGAAGGTTGAGGAGGCAAAAATCGTTAAAGGTCAAGTAATTGTGGAGATCCATGACACTACCAGCCAGAATTATTAAGCCACCTCAGTTTTTTAAAAGAAATGATGTTTTTCGTACTATTTTTAGTATCTATTGCCAAGTGGATAAATATAAATGAAAATAAAATGGTTCTTTTGTTATTATTACTTTGCAAAAATTTTACAAGGCAAGGAAGCAAAGATGAACTCGTCCGAATCGCACTAAATTTTCTTCATTCTTTCGCTGATGAAACTGCAATATAAGTAATAATCAATATTTATAAATTCAAGGTTTAGGAGACAAAAATTGTTAAGAAAGGTCAAGTAATTGTGGAGATCCATGATCACCACAGTTCACAAAGGAGAGGGCGCAAAGGAGACGAGTTGTACCATTTTGTTACCTGCAATATTTTGATATTTACCGTGTAAAAATACTTGCCCCCTTTCCGAACGTCACCAGAGAGCTACCTTTCATAGGAATTTTAATAAAAAAGAAAAATAATCTAGCTATGGGTTAAATAACAGAACAGATTGGGTTGGCAACAAGTCTACCGCAGAAAGTAATGGTAAAATGCTGCGAAAAAATACTGCCTAGACACCCATGTCTTTTTCGAGACATGAACGCCCAAAGCGTGTATCACGTATGAACCTTAATTGATTGACTGAAACACGACATACTATTTAACCTATAACTGGCGGAGAAGAAATGGATTTTTGCCTTGCTTAAAGGTATTTGCGCATATGTGTATATATACTCGACTGGAAATCGAACTTGGCTATCCTATTTCTAATTGCCAGCCATTATCCACTACCCCAGACGCATATCTAAGCTTACAACACCTGTTATTCCCAAGCTATTTCCCACATATTTAGTGACCAGTTTCGGTAACTTAGCTATTCGTGCGAGAACTGTTGTTACAATAAGTATTAGCCGTATGTCCTTAGTTGCAGTTAAAACGTGTTAGCCGAAAAAGCTCCGAATGTAAATGATTGTATGTCCCATTCTATAATCTTCAATGATATTTAAGAAAAAATACGAATATGATTTGTAAAAATACCTCTGAATTACTGGGATAAGGAATCATCCTTATTTACGATCTGGGGTCAGTCAGTTAAGTGCCATACGTGATACACGCTTGGGCGATCATGCCTCGAAAGAGACATGACTGACTGGGCAGAAGATTATCCCGCAGTAGGTTGCCATTGCTTTCTGCGGTAGACTGGTTGCCGACCAAGGCTATAGAACCCAATCTGTCCTGCTATTTAACCCATAACTGGAAGGAAGAGACGGATTAATACCTTTCCCAAGGGTATTTGCGCGTAAGTGAATACAATGGATTCAACTGGAATTCGAACTCGGCTCCCCGGTTTCTCGTTCCGAGTCGATATCCACTGTACCACAACGCACATCCACGATCTGGGGTAACTGGAATAAATATCCTAATTTCTATATCACTAGATTTTTCAGTCATGCAAACCCGATTTATAAGTGATAGACTCCTAAAAGTCTACATTTGGAAACTAGTTTTTTTTTCAATCTTCTTAATGAATCAGTTAAGTACCATACGTAATACACATTTGGGCGATCATGTCTCAAAGGAGACATGACTGACTGGGCAGAAGATTTTCCAGTAGTAGATTGTCATCATTTTCTGCGATAGACTGGTTGCCAGCCAAGGCTATAGAACCTAACCTGTCTTGCTATTTAACTAATAACTGGAGGGTGAAGCGATGGGTTAATACTTTAGCTATAACTATATATAACTTAATCAGTTAATTAATTTTAAACTGGGACATAAATTTCTTAAGCTAATAGATAAACATTTCCCCAAAACCTCCTCTAAGCAACTTTTTCAATAGGAATACAATAAAACTCAGTTATAGCTGCTACAACAATTTAGAAAAAAAAATTAAATTACATAACAATAAAATATTGAAAGCATACAACAAAAATAACTCTAACAGTCATGTCAGTTTTCCCCATAATAATAACTTTTGTAATTGTAGAATCCGGAACCAATGGCTATATCTAATAAATGCTTAACAAAATTCCTGGTATATGTGTGCTCGATTTCAACCATGTAGAATCTTAAGGATGTTAATATTTATATCGGAAACACAATGAACAGTTTTAAAAAGCGCTTTTACAATCACCTCTCATCCTTCAATAACAAGGACAAAGAAAACATGACATCACTTTCTAAATATTTTTCGAAGTTAAAAACGAAAATAAAACACTTAAAGTTAAATGGAAAAAACTCAAACAGGCCAGAACATCTAAATCTATAACGGAACCATGTTTCCTTTGTCTTCAAGAAAAAACAGAAATCATTAAATACATGATTAGAAACATATTATTAAACCAGAGGCATGAAACCACAGTAAATTGCGAACACATTAAAGAAATAACCTTACAATCATGCTAAAACTACAAAAGCTAAAGTTAAGCTCTGTAGAAACGATAAACCTTTATAGTATTAACAACACTCTTACCTCAAATTTTACCTTTATTTCATGCTACAAACTGTGATCTAATTAAAGTTGTATATAAAAAAGAGGTTTCCTAAATTTTAAATTAATGTTAAATATAAAAAAATAGATTAATTATAAAAACTAAGTTTAAATACAAAAATATTTGTAGTCGTATAATTAACTAATACAGATATTTTTACCAAACAGTAATTCCTACTCCCACTTTATCGCATCCTACTCCTCCCAACAACACATACATTTTGTTATTTTTTTCCTTTTGTTAATCTCAAAGGACTGACCATAAAAGCTGTAAAGGACCATACCTTATATTCTGATGTTAAATATGTCTATAAAAATTTTCAACACGTCCATTAATCACCTCTATCACCTACTTCTTCCCTCTTTTCGTTCAAATTCTAACTGACAACTTACAACTATTATTTCCCATTTCCCACCCCATCTATATCTCGCACACAATTCGCCAAAAAAGATAAAGTATTTCCATTTCTTTCCACACAAACCGATCAGACATTGTCCTTTCAATGTCAAAACAAAATATACACTTTGTAGTAGATGATAATTTGTACATGTTCTAAGCTATAATTTGTTATATATATATATATATATATATATATATATATATATATACCCTGATTGAGTACTCTGGAAGAATGGTAGACTTTGAAAAACAGTAGTTACTCTAGCAAATACGCATCATTGATTCAGCAATGAATTAGAACACTCTCAACTACTGGGCGTGTATACTGATAATATACGCGCTAAAAAGTCTGCCTTCTTCTACCGAGCGCCCATAAGTCTGAGGTAGACTCGCCGACTGACGCCAATTCGGTCGGATTTCAACCCTGGGTTAAAAGCAATCGGAATCTAACCATACTGATGAGCTGTGATACAGCGAAACAGATCTGTCTGCGGATGACATATGTATATATATATATATATATATATATATATATATATATATATATATCAAGTGTAGCGACAGCTACTTTTGTAGTAACAACAATTGCTACTTAAAACAAAGATGAGACAAATCAGATGTGATCACACACACACACAGACACACACACATGGATAAACAACTTCTAAATTACGTCTGGGAATGTTCGTAATAGACCAATGATTAGCAGATTGGTCTCAGAAATTATTAACTAATGAATACTAAGCTCACTTGATGCGACATTATAGTAACTATGTTTCAGAATAATCCCAACCTGTCGCTAGTATCCACTTGCGTATGGGCACCTCGGCGTGATGTAATGGTTAGCAGGCTTGTCTTGCTATAACCTATTACAAATGAGTACTACATACTTTCGGCCTTGTGCCACATCTAAGCGGCGCTTAGAAAATCAACTATCCACTTAAGTACACACATTCTCATTCTTCTTCTATATGTTATGTCTTTTTAGGACGCTGGCAATTATGGCTCCCCACAACTTCATATAGGTTGTAGCTCTTAGTATTTTTTTTGTGGGTGGGGGGAGCTTTCTCTACTAAACTCCGTTCTGCTAACAATTTTCCCGTGCTATGTAAGTGAGTTATGCGTTTTTCTCTCTATTCAAAGTTCTCTTTCTTTATTATATGCCGAAGAAATTTCAACTGTATCTTCCTGTATTTAAGTATCGTTTTTGCTTTCATGTCTTCCATCCCTTCAGGACGTTCGAGATCATGACTCTTCATAACTTCTTGCTATTTGTAGCTCTTTATAATTTTTCACTTTTTGGCCATTTCTCCAAATCCTTGCTTCATTCACTCAAGCTCAATGTGTTATGTGTTGGCTTCCTTGGGCGTAACCTGTTTTGTGAATATCAAATTTTTCAAGTCCTATTATGAAAACTAGAAATTTAAACTGTTTCTTTCTTATGCTAAGTATAAGTTTCTTTTACATAGATGTCATGTTTCAAACGAATTAAGACGAGGCTCTCATTGAGCACCATTCATCTTCAAAACTTGTATGCTGGCACTAACAGAATAACTATAAAGAACTGTAAAAAGTGATAAACCACACGAGTTGATAAATTTCAACCACAGTAGCGGCAAATAAAATGAATAGTGCATGTAACTCAAAAGAGAAAATACAGACATAATTGAAGTGTTGATTTTCCACATTTCAAACAAAAGTTTAGGAAGAAAGCCTCCATCAGTACAGAAAAGATCAATGGCAGTTATTGGATTCGAAAAACCTATTAAATATATATAATATATTTAAATTAAATTTAAATATTATTTTAATATTATTAAATATTATTAAATATATTAATATTATTAAATATTATTAAATATTATTAAATATTAATATTATTTTAATATTATTAAATATTATTAAATATTATTTTAATATTATTTTAATATAACGTTTGTTTTCTTGTAATTACCGTCAGTGGAACTCCCTTCCGTATAACTGCTTCCCTGATGACTACAATCATCAAAAGTTGAAATGCAACAGTTGCCATCTTTGATCTCCTTGATTCCCATCCACCTTTCCAAATTGCACCCATCTCTTCTCATTTCTTCGGTATCAGCTCTGTCCTGTCATTTTCTCACTTGTAAACCTCTGAGCACCAGTAGCAATCCTGCCCTACTTAAGGTGAAATGATTATATATATATATATATATATATATATATATAAGTTTCTATGTATTTCAACCGGTTGCAACACTGGCTAGTTTCTATGAATACCGAATTTTTTCCTCGTAATGTCATCAGTTCTATTAGACTCGCCATATCATTTTTATCAAATTGCATAAAAGAAAGATTTTTAAAAATTAAAATATTAATCGTTCGCGAAAACATACAAAAGAAATTTAAATCCCAGATATTGTTAGAACAGAAGTTTTATTCATTAATTTCGACCTTTAATGGAAATTTTACAGAAGAGGAATCGTTCATTTCCTTTAACCCGAGAATACTAACCATCAGTATAAAGTACCCAGCGCAAATAACGTCATTTTAATTACAATTTAATTAAATTTTCATACCTGATTTTCTTACCTAAATAACAGGTTTTTCAGTTCCTATTAATGTTAACTCAAAGTACAAATTTTGAAGTTCCTGCATGTAAAATATTTCAAATAAAGATTTATATTTAATAATGTTTGGATATTTTCAAAGTCGGGTATAATTAGTAGTGGTGTAACATTAATTGATGGTTAATGTTTCAGTGTTAAAACAAAAGTAACGCTTATTTTATGCAAACATCATTTGTGAAGCGAGAACGTCATCGTCTAGCGTTGGTCTGCCATCACCTAAAGCTACGATGAAGAAAACTTGTTCTTTTTTTTTTCATGAAATCGCGGGATGACATTTTCTTCATCTTTACAAAAATCGATATCCATAAATATCAGAATTTCAGAGTCGAATGCACCCCACATCTCAGTGTAATGACTTTTCTTTCTCCACAGAGAATCTACATAGTCCCAGGGATACATAGTTCGCAACCCTGATATGCACGTTTTCACCAGTTAGGTTTTTGCCCGACTACATTTTCATTTTGTGTGCTCGTTTGTATGTGTTCTTGCGTGTATTAAATAATGCGTTTTCAGAATTACAAAATTTCTCTCTATTTATCTTTCTTCATTGTTATTTTTATTTTTATTTTGTTTGAATGCACAGATTTCTTTTTCTTTAGAAATGTGTTTCTTCAACGACCGTTAATCGTTTCATCTAGCAATTTTCAGTTTCGTGGATGAGAAAAAGCAAAAGCCAAAAAAGTTATGAAATTTTCTACTAAGTCTTCGGGGTACAGCATATGATCTGCTGTCTTATCTCTAACTAATATCATCTTTTTTTTTTCCTTTCGAACTGATAGCAGAGGGTTGTCCTTGAACACTCTTCCTTGTCAACGTTTGCTTCTTGCAAAACAAAATTTAAAGAGTACAAAAAAGAACGACAGCCTACTTCCAATCATAAAATGTTTAGAAAATGTCAAAAAAATATAACGATGTTCTACTTAAGGGAATTTCTCTATCATTGAAAGATTATTTTTATTTTTTATTAAAATTCCTATGAAAGGTAGCTATCTGGTGACGTTCGGAAAGGGGGCAAGTATTTGTACACGGTAAATATCGAAATATTGCAGGTAACAAAATGGTACAACTCATCTCCTTTGCGCCCTCTTCTTTGTGAACTGTGGTGATCATGGATCTCCACAATTACTTGACCTTTCTTAACAATTTTTGTCTCCTAAACCTTGTTCAGCCATCAATTTACTTAAGATGTCTAGTGTTATTTCCCGCCTGTGGAACTCCCTTCCATATACTTGCTTTCCTGACGACTGCAACCTCAAGGAATTTAAATGCAATGTCAATTCCCATCTCTTATCCACTTGACTCCAGTCCTTTCTACCTAACTTCGTGTATCTTTTCCTTTCTCTCTACCTTCGCAACTGTCTTCACTCCTGTGTTCACATTCTGGGCACCTCGATGTGGTGTAATGGTTAGCAAGCTTGTCTCGCTAGTACCTATTACAACTGAGTAGTGAGTTCGATTCTCGCTGGGTACCCCATACTTTCGGCCTTGTGCCACATCTAAGCGGCGCTTAGAAAATCAACTCATGTGTTCACATTCTTCTCTTACCCTTTCTCTTTCACGCCCTATAACTGGTTCGTCTTTGTCTTCATTCTCCTCCTGTTTAAAAATTTAACTCTCTTATTTAGCTCCTTGGACATCAGTGGCGATACCGCCTTGCTGGGGGTGAAATGATTAAAAAAAAATTACTTTGAAGAACCACTTTTCGCACGCTCACCGAAGAGTGTGGTCAGTATCTGGATGGCTGAAGTTCTGTAAGTTTGGATGTGCTGGTGGAGTAATGGGTAATGCTTCGGAATTGTTAACCGGAGAGTCGAGTTCCAATTCCTGTTGGGTTCGTTATATTCACTTCCTTGCAAATACCCATGAAAAAAGTATGAATCTACCTGTTCTCGCCCAAGCTCTGGGTTAATTAATAAGACCTGTATTACAAAACAATTATCACAGAAAAAACTTATTTCAATCTAAAAATATTTTTGGGTATAAATAACTTTCGAAGGGTTGATAAGCAGTAAAAAATCAGTCAATCAATCCCGATCGTTATGTTGTTTATGTGATGTTTTCATTTATCTGTCTTGCCATTAAACTATCCTATGAGTATTAAATTTTCCAATGCTGAAGTTATATCTGCATATCCATCCATTTTATTTTTCACAGTAGTCAATTCTGCAGTGGGGGCTAGACGTTTGTATCTGCATGTTATAGTCATCATTAGTCGCATGGTGCGCGGATGTGCGTTGTGGTGCAGTGGATACCGACTCGGAACGAGAAATCGGGGAGCCGAGTTCGAATTCCTATTAATTTCATTGCATTCACTTATGCGCAAACACCCTTGGGAAAGGTATTAATCCGTCTCTTCCCTCCAGCTTTGGGTTAAATAACAGGACAGGTTGGATTCTATGGCCTTGGCTGGCAACTAGCCTACCGCAGAATGTAAGGGCAACCTACTGCGGGATAATCTTCTGCCCAGTCAATCATGTCTCTTTCGAGACATGATCGCCCATGCGTGTATCACGTATGGCACTTAACTGACTGAGTCACATGACCGTTTCTGGTTGTTGGGTCGGTGAAATATCCGGCACCAGATCCACCATATCTGAAAACCGAAGAGGTGTTCTCCAGTTCAAATCATGAAGGTATTGAACAAGTGAAGAGTCTCATCCCTTGTTCCCTGTTTAGGATGTGTTTTCCGGCTTTCTCTTTTCCAATCTTTTGACTCTTTCTTTCTTTTTTTCAATTGGAGTAGATAGACTAAACTATCGCCCGGTTCACACTCCACCCACGTCTATCGAACGGGTGAAGAGGCTCATCCCTTGTTCCCTGTTTAGGATGTGGTTTCCGGCTTTTTCTTTTCCAATCTTTTCACGCTTACGTAGCCCCCTGAGCATCAGTGGCGTTACCGCCTTGCTTGGGGTGATATGATTAAAAAAAAAAAAATGACCGTTGATTCCATCGGGAAAAAAATCAACCCTAGCCGTTGAGCAGTCTAGAAAGCCCTACACTCAGTAGCGCCTTGTCATCATCGTACTGACTTCATACATATCTATAGAGCCCAATCTAACTCACTGGGAGATAATTTTTATCCTCCCTTAGATATGTTATGTTTTTATTACTTCTAAATATCTATTCACTCCCTTCACCAAAAAAGACTGATGGAGTAAGTGGTTTAGTACTCCATGACCCAACCATGCGGCAGGTGTTACATGGTATCAGTAGAAACGGTAGAGGGACCTTACATTATTTGGATATATGCGCTTCAAGAAATCTTCAAATTAAGGTAAAATCAAAGGCAACAAGCGAAGGAAAAAAGGTAAACGTTAACTTAATCAAGTTCTTCCATAATGTCTAAAATCTGTTTTTGAAATGCTGGAGCATATCTTCATTATTCAAAAATGCATAAATCATTCAAATATCTACTTGCATTTACACTACCAGCCAGAATTATTAAGTCACCTCAGTTTTTTAAAAGAAATGATATATTTCATACTATTTTTAGTAGCTATTGCCAAGTGGATAATTATAAATGAAATTAATATGGTTCTTTTGTTATTATTACTTATATGGTTCTTTTGTTATTATTACTTTGCAAAAGTAAAGATGAATTCGTCCGAATCACCTTAAATTTTCTTAATTTTTTCATTGATGAAACTGCAATATAGGTAATAATCAATATTTATAAATTCATTTGATGCACATGTCATTGTGCTGTATTAAGATAAAAAAAAATTCTATTTTCATTTATAATTATTCACTTGGCAATCTATGCTAAAAATAGCATGAAATACATCATTTTTTAAAAACACTAGTGTGGCCTAATAATTATGGCCGGTAGTGTATCGTACTTATAGTTATTTTCTTAATGTCCAGGCAATGTAAGACTCAAGTTATTAGATACAGTGGTTGATATGTAAAAAAAATGTATGAACTAATAACAGGTAGTGAACATTAGGAGGATAAATGAACGATTTGAAGAGATTAAGATAGATAAGAACAGATAAACTTAACATAAAGAGCTTAAAACTATAATATTCAGGGTAGCATTCCGACGGGAGTCTTTTACATGAAGTAGCATTGCTTTAGACAATGCTTTTCGTGTTGTCCTTCTCCTTTACAATTAGAATACGGAGGTAATGAGGGTGATTCGACTTCGTGGATGTTGCATGGTTGGGGTTAGCTGTTTATCAAAACTGGAAAACGTATAACACCAGCAAGAAGTTAAAGTGAACACTGTGAAGACTGGAAGGTGCAAAGAGTTACATCAACACAGTAAAACTCATGATAGTTATTTAAAAGTCATTCATTTAAACGCCATGCGTGATATACGCTTGGATGATCATGTCTCGAAAGAGTCATCAGTGACTAGGCAGAAGATTTTTCTCTTGGTAGGTTGTCATTACTTCCTGCGGTAGACTAGTTACTAAAACAAAACTACAAAACCCAATCTGTTCTACTATTTAACCCATAGCTGGAGGACGAGACGGATTAATAGCATTCCTAAGTCATGCGTAAGTGAATGCAACTCGAATTTGAACTTGGATCTCTGATTTCTCGTTTCAAACCGATATCCATTGCACCACAACGCACATGCTTATTTATTTGCTGAAAAATGTCTCATTTTATTGAAGAAACTTTTGATGATTTGTTCCGATCTTTAGAAATGAGTCGGGTCGAGAAGTAGACAACAAACCTTCCTACAAATTTTTCCTATCTAAATTTATTCGTCGTGACAGAACGCATTAGACTTGCGATGATCTATTATTTGAAAATAAAAGCAATAAAACTACAGAGGTAGAAATGATTTCTGGATGAAATGAGCAACGATTTCCTAGTGACAAAACAGCGGAAAAAGGTTTACAACAAAGAATTTTTACCTTACAAAATGGCCATAACATTTCAGGCTGTCGAATTTAAATTTAAGCCTGATCATCTGAATTCGATAGAAAATCTGGTACTGCGGTAGGTGAATAAGTTCAAAATGAATTCAGATCCTTTGTCATGATCTATAATAGCTTCGAAATATGTCCAAACTTGGAAAATAGATTCACAGTAAATTTAACAAAAACAAATGGTAATGCAGAAAAAAAAGTTTTTGCACTTTTCCATCTTCTCCTGAAAGCATCTCACGAGTAATTACTGGCAAAAAAAAAAAAAAAAAAAATTAGTGAATTTACAAGAATATAAACTGTCGCGGAACACTATATATTTTAGGCGGAACCAAAACAAATCATTATACAAAGAAAGTAATTTAAACTTAGAAATGTGATATTTCAAATTTTTACTCTCGAATAAATAAAGAACGCTAGGATTATTTAACTTTTCTATTTTGTATATCCAATAGTTTCAATGTAAACCGATTATTTTCTAGAAGATAAGGTACATATATCAAATGTACACACACACACACACACACGCACACACACACACACACACACATATATATATTATATATATATATATATGTATAAACATACATATTAATATTAATGTAATTACTTGTAATATTTGTCTACTTAAATTTTGATATATTGAATATTGATATGTTAAATAACAGCAACATAAGTTTTAACTCCAATGTACATCGAGTGATTTTAAATTAATCTTTTAAACAGTTAAATCTGATGATTGCATGACGCATGAAACTCCGTGTTGTGTCATTGATCTGGGTTATTTATTAATATATTGTTGTGGTGAAAATTTGTCGCCAAGTCGTTGTGCCGAAATCTTCGTCACCAAGTGGTTGTGGTCTGTCTGGACCACAACAAAAGACACGGAAACAAGAAGATAGGTTTAAACAGTGTATTAGAATAATTGAACATATATACAATATGAAGTGTTAGTAATCAACAAATAAGAAGAATAAGTCCGAACGTATAGTTAAGCTGCGTCTTGACTTTCTTCAGACTACCTTCCGACTGCCTCACAGCTGCGTCCCCGGAAGTCACGCAGGCTATTATTTATTGACGGAGGAAGAGTCAATTCCTCTAGATAGGGCACCATAACATGTATGTATATATATATATATATATATATATATATATATATGTGTGTGTGTGTGTGTGTGTGTGTGTGTGCGCGTGCGCACGAGCGCGCGCGTGTGTGTGTGAATACTACATGGAGCACTGTTGTATTAACAGCTGAATAATATTTTTATACATATATGTATCCCCACTTGTATTTTTATTAATTCACATTAATATATGTATAATATTATGTACCTCCACTAATTCGCTGGAAAACAGCTTAGCGTTATGAAAAGGGGCACAAACTTAATGAAAATAAAGTTTTATTATCAAAATGGTGATATTATTATTAAAAGGAAAGATCAAAGAATATTTTAATTTTTTTTTTAATTTTAAAAAATCCTTTTTAACACGTTTGAAATTTTAATTAAAATGATTGTTTTGTTTATGTCATCGCCTTCTACAAAGTTTAACATTGATTTTTTGCGCTTTTTCCCTTGAAAACACATTTATTTGAAAATTCTTGTAAAAATCAAATTATTGTACGAATTTCATGAAAATTTCAGAACTTATTCACAACTGAATGAAATTATTTCTGACAGTTGATTTTTTAGAAACTATTGGTAACAAAAGATTTTGTAATGTGTTATCCCGAATTACTTAATTTCATGAACTTTTGCACAGAAACTTCTTCTTTGTTGAAATTATTTCTTTTGTTAAAAGTAGAAGTCATTGGAAATTGTAAATCACCTACTTTTTTTTAAACTGAAAATCTGCTCTGAATTGAAAAATAATGAATCCTATAAAACTATGACATTACTTAATTAGAAACGCTTTTAACTTTTTTTAATTGTTTTTGTAAATAAGAAATATTAAGGACATTATTGTCTGAAGAAATAAAATAAAATTTTTATGATGAATAATTAATTTTCACAAGAATATTTTCATTTTTTTTTACATTCTAATTATAGTAATTTATAATAGTTTAAAATCGTGTAAAATTCTGTATTAGGGTATTTATAGGATGTGATATAATAATTAAGTGGAAACGAAATTTACGAGTCGAAAATTGCTAAGATTTATAAACGTAGTTATGCTTCACTATTTTTAAAATAATTTTTAATTTATTTTATTTTTACCATATTTTCATGTATAGTAAACTGAAATTGCCATTATTATGAAAAGTTTTCGTAATTTAAGTTTTGTCCTTTCACTTAGATTTATGAAAATTGTCGTTTTTGGTCATGCATAGAACCTGTCATCGCTTAATCAATCAACAGTCCGCCAAACGTTCGATCAGATGAACACGACCAGTCGTTAATAATTTGTTGTATATTACTTTTTATGCTATAAATAAGTAATATTTTTTAAATCTGCTAAATTTAACTTTCAATTTTCTAATTTTGCTAAAATAAAAATGTCAGAAATCTTTTGAAATATTTTTAGAATTGATGAATTTTATTTGTTTACAAATTTCTTAAAAATTAAGAAAATGGCCGCTTTTAAGAAATCAAAATTAAATGTGACTTTCCAATCTATATAATTTATATCTGAAATACACCAGAATTTTATACTTAATGGAAATAAAAGAATTAATCATTAAGCTTTTAATTGAATCTAAAATGAAATCTTTAAGAATGTTTTTTCATTTGAAAAATTAGATTTTAAAATTAGGTATCGAAAAATTATGCCTGAAAGTGGAGGTACCTATAATATATATATATATTAATTCACGCACACACACACGCACACACACAAACACACAAACATTTATATATATATATATATATATATATATACTGATTGTTTAATTACTTAGTTTTTGGTCATAATAAAATTAGACCAATGCACATTTGTATAAAAAGTGTTCAATACAATTATATTGTAGAACTTTTGAATACTTTCTCTTTGTAAACGAGTTATTACTCAACCAATATTTCTCCCACGGGTGGTGTTTTCAGGCGATTTTCAATAACTGATTTTACCGTTTATCGTTTGTTTTTTTTTTGTTTTTTTTAAGAACGCTCACGTAACGTCGTTCTTTTCTTTCTTTTTCTTTTTTTTGAACGCTTACGTGGTAGGGAGTTTTTGAACGCACATTTTTTAAAAAATTATAACGTTTTCATACATGGTTGTATGAACCAAATATGTATTTTTTGTATGGTTACATTTTGTCATAATTTCCGTTCTTTCATTCAATAGTTCATTTTTGTTTGGGAATAGCATAATTTCTAACTGGCACAGCCTACATATTTTGCCACCTTTGTAAGGCTTGTCTATTTATACTATACTCTACGTTATGTCTGGGTCTTTTCCCCATTTTAAATTCAAAAGTCTGGGTCTTTTCCCCATTTTAAATTCAAACACTATGTTTGCTTATTCGTAATAAAATCCGTTTATACTGACGGATAATTTTTCGCACATTACAATCGAAAGAAAATCAGAAATGAGCTGTAACGTTGACAGATGTTATTTTCATTCATTTCTTAAGGTACCCAAGTACTTTCAACATTTATGACAATTTTTGATTGTAATACGCGAAAGATTATCCGTGAGTATGAACGGATTTTATTAAAAATGAGTAAACATAGTGTTTGCAATTTATTTAATCTGACATGTTTAAAAGAAAATTTACTGCCTAAATACACAAATTTTAATATATATATATATAATGAATTCGATATAAGAGCAACAAAAAAGTCACGTTTAGATTTCCATGAAGATATTGAAGATATGCTGGTTGTTTTGATAAAATTTTAGTTATGTTTTATAGCTCATTTCCTGGCATTTGATAAGAACAGCTTCATAACTAAACAGTGTTTTTTTAGTTTAACGTTATCTAATGTGCATGTTGACTTATTTTTATGATAATGATTCTAAGCTTTTTATGGTGCCACTGAAAATAACCAGAATTCGATGATTGGCAAAACCTTTAACCAAGACATATATACATTCACAAAGTACTCTCTTTTAAAAGCACCTCTTTCGGAATTTTAAGCGATATGTTTAAGGGCGACATTGCTATTACGATATATCGAACAGCGCCTTAAGAAGTAATCGTTTTTGTAACTGTTCAAACGCCATTTTTTTTAATCTGCTTTTGAAAAAGGTGCAGTGAATGCATATGTTTCTTTCATGAACTCTAACCATCGCTAGATAATTTTTTTCTAATTCGTAACATTTTTCCATATATGTGTTTGTAGGTGAGATATGTGCTACAAAGACAGCTTACGATTTGTATAGATACATAGACATCAAATAAAAGTGTATTTAATATCAAGTTCCTCACCACTTAAATTAGTTCTTAATTGTATGCCTCTCTGTTTCTTTTCTATAAATACTTTCACGGTAGTTGTTCTGATGATCTCTTCAATATGGTCTCACTGGGAGCCTCATACATTTGGCCTTGTACCACATTTAAGTTGGGCTTAGAAAATCGCATCTCTTCCCTATGGTACCTAGATATTTTGAAGTTAAGCGAATTACTAGACTGACGTCAAAATCTCATCATTTGAGCTGTCATCAAATTCTCATTTAGTTGAGATGGCTAGATTTAGCGGCAAGTTCTATGCAAACAGTTTCATTTATCACACATCTCGATTCTGGAACTCCCTTCCGGTTCCATTCCAGCAAACTTTAACCTGTAAAACTTTAAGTGCAATGTCAATCGCTATCTATTGTCCTACTGATTACTTTTTACTCTTTCAGCTCATTATTAATGTTTCTGTTCCTAATTTTTCCACACCCTGTAACCTCTTATGTCTTAGTGGCTTTACCGCCTTGCATGGGGTGATAGCAATTAAAAATAACTGGGAACTTTTGAAAAATCTTTGTGTACGCTTTCTCGGATAATGGGATTACCAGTTGTTTCATCTCAGTGTATTATTCAGCAGTGTCCCTAAATATTCTCCGTTTGTCGGCTTTCAGTCTGCAATGTTGCACCTTTTCTAACTTAGGCATATCATTTTCGTGTTTTCAGTCATAAGGCCAATTGCAGCAATGCTACTTTCATTGTGCATTAATTCAATACAATTAATTGCTCCTAAACAAAAAAAGGCGTTGCCTTATTGAGGCTTATATTTTTCCAAAACCATAATGTATCTCCACATCGACACTTTCGAAGGAAACTATGCAATTACATAAATATTATAGTGCGTAGTGGTGCAGCGAATATCAGCTCGAAAGGAGAAATCGGAGGACCGAGTTCGAATTCCAGTTGAATTCGTGGAATTCACATACATGCAAACACCCTTATAAAAAGTATGAATCCGTCACTTCTCCCTCCATCTATGGGTTAAATAGTACGACAGATTGAGTTCTATAGCCTTAGTTGGCAACTAGTCTTCCGTAGAATATAATGGCAAGATACTCGAAAGGGATATATCTGACTGAGCAGAAGATTATCCCACATTAGTTTGACATTGCTTTCTGCGGTAGACTCGTTACCAGCCAAGGCTTTAGAACCCAATATGTCCTGTAATTTAACCCATAACTGTAGGGAATAGACGGATTAATACCTTTCCCAGGGGTATTTTGCGTGAGTAAATACAAGGAATTGAACTGGAATTCGAACTCGGCTCTCCGAGTTTAAATGTAAGTAATGTAAATAATCCCTGTGTATTTTCTCTATATCACTTCTCGGTAAATTTACAGTGTGCGTTGGGTAAATTTTCACCATGTTATATTTTTAATTTCTTACATCTTTTAATTTTGTCGACTTTACGGTAAAGTAAGGTCAGTTGGGAACCACCTGTGGGTAAAAAAGTACTTTGACTTAATTCTCTCTGCCAGAAATTAGGAAATAGAATGATGTACTGCTTGGTATTCATGCCGGAATCTCCAATACAAACATCTAAGAAATTTGGTGATTACAAAGATACAGCAGATCGGAAAACTCACTCTGATCGTTTTTAAAAGAATTCCTGTATTTGTTAGTGCGATCCAGGCTATGATTGACAACGATCGCTCCAAGACAATCAGTCCTATAGCCAGGGACACAGGAGTGTCTGAGTTATTATTATTATTATTATTATTATTATTATTATTATTATTATTGCTACTGCTAATATTAGGTAGGTGGTGCCTGAAGACATTCGATATTACTCATACAAGAAATGGACAAATTTTAACCAAAGTATTGAATGACGAGTTCGAATTCCAGTTGAATTCCTTGCATTTACTTTCGCACAAAAACCCTTGGGAAAGGTCGTAATACATCTCTTCATTCCAGTTTTGGGTTAAATAATAGGACAGATTAAATTCTATAGCCTTGGCTGGCAATCAGTTTACCACAGAAAGCAATGGCAACCTACTGCGAAAAAATCTTCTGCCCAGTAATTCATGTCTCTTTCGAGACATGATCGCCCAAAGCGTATATCATGTATGACACTTAACTGACTGACTGACTGATTGAATGACAAGAGGAAAGAAAGCGGAAAGAAACTTTTAAACAAACTCAAGCATCTCCTCCATTCGATCATAGTTTTTTTTTTTTCAAACAAGAAACGTTCTGCCAGGATGAGATGGTAAACACAATCAACAACCGTTGACCTTAAGAAAAATATACCAACATTGATGAAGGTCAAATATTCAGTCAACACCATGGAATGTTTCAAATGATTACTAGTGATAGCGAAGTTAATTTTCTATTTATCTTACCACAAAGCCTCAAGTTCAACACAGAGGCCTGCATCAAGTGCCTTGAGAAGGTAGTGCCACCCTGGATTATGAGGGTGGCTGCTTGAAGACACTATGTCTAGTAACAGAACTCTTTACCATGCCACACAAGCAGGAGAACTCCGTCATGGCTGTCAGACAACTTCTGCGACCACATCACCCCTTACATCTTGCCACCTAACTTTCCAGACTGCAACCCCTTTGACTATTCTGTGTGGGGTGCAGTTGATCGAGAGACCAACAAAACGCATCAAATATTAACTAAAAGCAAGATTTATGGCAGCATTCACCAACTTAGTCAACTATGCCATTCAGAAGAGATACAACAGTTTCCGAAATCGTCTGGACGCTATGGTTAAAGCCTATGGTGATTTTATTGAATAAATTTACTGTTGTGTATTTTTAGATATTGTGCAGTTTTGGTAAATATATCTGTTAAAAAGAGATGCCAGTATTATTTGTATTTTTTCGTAATTTAGACGACAATTTAGCCATCACAAACTGTACATAACTAAAATTTATAGACAAATTTTACATTTATTAATTTACTGTTTGTTGAGTTGCAATATAATTTGTTCCAAATTAATATTATATTTTGAAAATTTGAAGTTTGATTTAGCAAAGTTAAATTTGAAAAGATGTTATACGAAAGTGACGAATCGGTTGACTCGAGGCATAAAAATATTCTGATGGTGTATAAACTCCATAAAGTTTACTTCCTGTCGAAAGGCCATGTAAATATAAAGTTTCGCTGTATATTAACAGCTTCTGCTAATCGATAGAGCCTAGAGCAGTTTCAAGGTAACCAACTTCTTAAAATAACAAAATTCTGCTTAAACGTTTTCACCTGATTTTGTGTGTATGCATAACTGTAAAGGAAACAAATATATAAAATTCTTCTATTTGATTACTGATGTCTTGTGTACATTCTTCATGTTTAAGTAATCTATTAGTTAACTTGCAAAATTACTTCTGTAAGTGATTTATCTTGTGAATAAATAGAGTAAAAATCCAGGTCAAATCTCTCCTTTCTTATTCTGCACAGATCGATGCATTTCCTTATTTGCATTTGATATTTTTTCACTTGAGGCTATCGAAAACGATATATCCCATCATGACAGTCGGCGTCTAGATTTTGTTAGCGACAGCAGTAAAAGAAAAAGAAAGATAACGCAATTATCTGCCGCCATATTGATCCACCTAATTTCTCGCTATCTAAAGTTGTCTGCATCTTTGAATCAAATAACAAAGCGATGATGATACAAGAAATCACATCACAGCCGGCATCACTCGTCTGACAACCATCAACCGATAGAAAGAATAATAAATTAAAACCAATCATACGTCTCAAAGCTTTTTTTTTCTTTTCTTTTTTTTTAAGAAATATTTGCCTGATATTTTCTTTGACAAGGTCCTTGGAGCTTTTGTACGCCATTCAATTAAAAAAAAAAATTGCAGGCAGACGAAAAGGCTTTTCAAAGAAATTCGATTTTTTCTCCATTTATTTATTTTTTTTTTTTAGAACACCGGTCGTCCTAGGTATGACAAAAAACTACATCCGGCAGCAAGGCCTCTGATCGGGAGGTTTTGAGGAGAAGGAAAAGCTTTTAATTGCTGTTGTTCCAAAGTCCCCATTGAACCTGGGTGGTAACACCTGTTTCGGCCCCAGTTATAGGCAAATATAAAAAAAAGTATTAAAAATTTAGAGTAAAATACCAGCTACACAATTTATAGTAAAAAAATTTACCAGCATACGTCTTGTAAAATAATAAAAAAATTACCAGCAGTAAGTTTTTGGAAAATAAAAATAAAATTAAAAATAAAGACAAATAATCAGTAATACGCTTTTGGAAAAGAAAAATAAAAAAAAATTAGCAGCAATACATTTCTCAAGGGAAAATATAAAATTGCCATCAATGCATTTCTCTAACGAAAATATATAATTACCATCAATACATTTCTCTAGGAAAAAATATATAATTACCATCAATACATTTCTCTAAAAAAATAAAAATTTACCTTCAATGCATTTCTCTAGGGAAAATATAAAACTGTCATCAGTACATGTTTCCAGGGAAAGTATAAAATTCCCATCAATGCATTTCTCTAGGGAAAATATAAAATTACCATTAATACATTTCTCTAGGAAAAATATAAAATTGCCATCAATGCATTTCTCTAGAAAGAATATGAAATTACCATCAATGCATTTCTCTAGAAAGAATATGAAATTACCATTACTACATTACTCTAAGAAAAATATAAAATTGCCCTCAATGCATTTTTCTATGAAAAATATAAACTGCCATCAATACATTTCTCTCGGGAAAATATACAATTGCCATCAATACATTTTTCTAGGGAAAATATAAAATTACCATCAATACATTTCTAAGGGAAAAATATAAAATTGCTATCAATGCATTTCTCTAGGGAAAATATAAGATTGCCATCAATACATTTCTCTAGAAAAAACATAAAATTACCATCAACGCATTTCTCTAGGGAAAATATAAAATTGCCGTCAATACATTTCTCTAGGGAAAATATAAATTACTAGCAATGCATTTCTCTAAGGAAAAATACAATTAAAATGGTTACATTTTTGAAAAAGGAATTACTAACGTCCCCCCCAAAATTATATTTTAGCATTAAAAGATCCATAAAGTGTTGATATGCCACTTAAATAATACCAGCAAAAATTAAAATTTGAAAGACATATATTTTTGGACGCTAAAATATACAATATACTTTCTTATGACAAAGTATCTTTTATATATTATAGTTCCTCTTTATTTAAAAAGTTATGCATTTTTTAACACGAAAATATCACCCTAAAACTTTTCTTTATTATTGAGGAGAATTTATGTATTTTAACTCTTTCAATTTAACACAACAGGACGTTAATCAATTTAAGATATAAATGAAGTGTTAACAGTTTAGAGTTGAGTTGGATAGATGACATCGTAAAAAATACATTTTGTAAAAGAAATTAAAAAGAGTGCAAAATTAATGACAGGCCGACTTACGAACAGATCGGTTTTGAACCTGTTGATCGTAACCAGTCTTGCTTGTATGTCAAAGACGACGATACTCATGCAAACACACAGACACAGACACAGACAGACACACACACATATTTAGAAATATATATATATATATATATATATATATATAAGCGGCGCTTAGAGAATCAACTATATATATATATATATATATATATATATATATATATAGTTGATTTTCTAAGCGCCGCTAAGATGTGGCGGATCGAACTCACTACGCATTTTTAATAGGTTCTAGCGAGACAAGCTTGCTGCCTATTAAACCAGGTCGAGTTTCCATAGAAAGAAAGAAATAGATACGAACTGTTTATTTTGTTGGTTTGGCGGCATATCAACTTCTCATGGGTCATTTGCTGCTGAAATCTAATTTTCTTCGGAGCATGAGCAACTTATTTTTGACAAAATGTATTGCTGTAAATTTCTTTGTTTTTATGATTTTAATGAAATGTTTTACTGCTAAATATTTTATAAAAAATGTATTGCTGGTAATAATTAAAAAAAATGTATTACTGGTTAATTTCTTTTAATTTTGCAAAAGTGTCTTGCTAGTAACTGTCTTTCTTTGATTTTATTTTTACTATAAAAATATATTTTTATACTTTCATAGTTTTTTTAACCTACTTTAGGGATTCACTATTTGCCTCTAGTTTGAACCCCTAACAGTAACTGTCACTCCGGTAATTTTGAACGAGTTTCACGCTCCTCAAAACCTCGCCATCACAGGCCTTGCTGCTGGATGTAGTTTATCGTCATACCAAGGATACAATTGTTTGTTTATTTTTCTTCCATATTTGTACACTTCTCAGCATTGGTTCTTATATTGTATTGCTGAATGTTTTGAGGAGCAACAGTATACGCGGATTATCGTCAGTCAATTAAATGCCATAGGTGATAAACGCTTTAGCCGATCAGTTCTCGAAAGTGACATAACTAACTGGGCAGAAGATTATCCCGCAATAAGTTGCCTTTGCTTTCTGCAGTAGACTGGTTGCCATCCAAGGCTATATAACTCAATCTGTCTTATTATTTAACCCATAACTGGAAAGAAGAGACGGATTAATACATTTCCCAAGAGTAGTTGTGCGTAAGTGAATGCAAGGAATTCAACAGGAATTCGAACTCTGTTTCCCGATTTCTCGTTCCGAGTCAATATTCATTGCATCACAACGGATTATCGTAGTTAATCTATATTTGGTGAAACTTAATAAAATATGAATAGATGCTGTGGTAAAACCAACTATATTTCTTTTAAATGATTTTTAGAATAACTTCTTAAATCATCGGGTATTGAACAGACTTGAATATTAAATATCTGAGTAAGGCCCTTAACCTTACTTGATGTGCTTTATAGTCTTTAAGAATTTTGCCTCACCTGGTTATATCAAGCTTGAAAGAAGATCTGTGTATTGAGAAAACAAAAGAGGTGTCATTAGAGCAAAACTTGCTAAATCAATATGTGATTTGCAACGAACCTAATAATATTCTTATGCTTGTGTTAAAGCGAAGGAACTGATTAATCATTGTATTTTCTTTTTTCTTCTTTTTGTGTTAACAGAAAAATCGTTTCTCACGAGTTTTTAAGAAATAGTTAATTATTTACTTAAGAAAATAAGAAATAACTTATTTACGCATGCGTAATTCCTAAAATACCGCTTCATTCTCTTTAGCTTTTGACTTCTGAAACTTTGAATTATTGTTTGTTTTTGTGGTAGGGATGCTGGTGGAGGGTTGCAATGAAAATTACTTCCGTTTTCGAGAAGATATAAATATTTGAATTGAGTTAAATTAGTTGTTTTTTCCTAATAGCAGTTATTTAAAACAGTGTACTCCGAAAATGTACTCACTCTTTAAATAACTATAATTCCAATGCATAATAACAGGTAAACGAAACAGAAAATTATTAAGAAATATTAATGTTCATTGACTTAAAAAGAAAATTAAATTAAATATTAAATGAAATTAATTGCATGGATATGAAAATAGAAGAAATAAAAAGAAGTTGTAGGAAGTCAAAAAGCGAATACATATTTTCGGATATCCTATATCAGTCAGTTAAGAGCCATAAGTGATACAGGCTAGGGCGATCATGTCTCAAAATAGACATGACTGACTGGGCAGAAAACTTTATTACTGTAGGTTGGTATTAATGTCTGCGGTAGATTGGTTGGTTGCTATTACGGTCTGCGATAGATTGATTGCTAACCAATGCCACAGAACCAAATTTGCTTCGTTATTTGATCCATAGCTAAAGAGAAGAGATAGATTAATGCCTTTCCAAAGGGTATTTGTCCGTAAATGAATGCAAAGAATTCATCTGGAAATTGAACTTGGCTCAACGATTTCTTCTACCGAGCCAATATCTACTACACCACAACGCATATCCAAGCCCAATATATATATATATATATATATATATATATATATATATATTATAAATTATATTTTAGCACATGTACAAAATTTTATATATATCCACTACAAATCTTACATTTGGTTCGACATTGAAACTACAACGTCTCTTCAGGTGGTGTGGACAGAAATGGAAAGCCTGTTTTCTTATATTTGGTGAGTTGTGTGTGGGATGTTGGTGGGGGTTAGTGATAAGGGAATAAGTCTTGTGGATTGTCCGTTTGAATGTTGAAGAAAGTGGTGTGGGTAGTGGGATTATTTGATTAATGAATGTCTGGGAGTTTTGTAGACAGATTTAACATTAGCAGTTACAATGTAAGTTTTTATTATCTTGCGACTAGACTATATCCTCTGGATTTCTTAGAGGATTTGGATTTCATATTCATAGCTCTATATATTATATATGGAGCACTGTTTTAAATTAATGTTTTGGACGTTGTAAAAAAAAAATTTTCGTTCTTTATTCACTCGGATACATCTAAACTTATTTATGAATGGAACTTTGTCTCTGTGTATGTATGTGTGTGTCTGTGTGTGTGTATGTCCGTTACCTATAGACTCCGAAACGGCTGAACCGATTTTTTTGAAAATTTACACAGTTGTACTATAAGCGTCTGCGAGTGTTCTTAGCTAGGTTTTGTGTCGAGGTATCCCCGATAAATATCGATAATCGAAAAACTCGGGTTATAGAAGGAGTGGTCCGATTTTAATCAAATTTCATACACTCATAGACAAAGACATAAGAAACTATATTCAGAAGTTTCAAGGTTGCAGTTCTTACAATAGTGCAGAAAATCGATAATAAATATATATAAAAGGCAAGATGTTTGTGTTTGTGTCTGTTTATCTGCTGTGTATGTCTGTATTTTTTCAGCCCTTTTATTTTAGTTTTCGCTTCGGGTTTGGCTCAAAGTAGGTATCATTGTAGTTCTTAGTCTCAGCTATGATATCATTTACTCAGAGGACTTATTTAAACTTCAAAATTCAGTTTACGACGAAAACAACTTATTTGATATCGATACCAGGAAATCAAAATTTGCCTTACATCCAATCATTTTTCTTTCAGTGTACGGTTTCGTTTTAACAGGAAACATCTCTTGCTTTTTAGTCTTTCGTGCCAACGTCCAAAGAGTCTGAGCTCCAGGACCATGGATTAGTTTTAAAGCATTCATTACACCTGAGCAACGCCGGGCTATACTGCTAGTATATATATATATATATATATATATATGTGTGTGTGTGTGTGTGTGTGTGTGTGTGTGTGTGTGTGTGTGTATATATATATATATATATATATATATATATATATATATATATAACGCAAATTCTCTAAAAACATTCACGTCTTATGAATGAAATGTTTCCTTCCCTTCTCTTTAGACATGAATGACAGATCATGTAATGGAAATAGGTCAAGAAAATTGAAAACTTCCAGATGTGGGTTCTTTGTTTCATCAACGGGATCCGGTGGGATTATCACATCATCAACTGTGATTTCCTGGAACTTGCCTGCTCCATCTGTATCGAATGTGTTCAACAAGGGCCACCACCGTTGGAGGGGGCCATACTATTTGCATAGGGAAGCACCAGATGCCAAGACATATGATGTGGAGGCAAAAAAAGCAAGCTACACGCCAAACTTTCTTAATAAATATAGTCCCATCAAGAACAAATATTTAGTTGAAAAATAAATAAATAAAAATAAACCTAAAACTAAAAATCAACAGACAAAATACGCTCTCGAAGAATACTGAAAATCCTTCACAGTGTGTGTTACAATATTTTCAAAGATAAAAGTAAAGATTTCTGAAAGCGATGTACTTATTCTATGTATGTAGGATGTAACATGTGACCAACGAAAGGATTTTAATAAAAAATGCAAAAAGATTAGCACACCTGTACTTTGAATCACAAAGATACAGTTGGAATTTTATGGATGTATATTGGTGAATTTGGCACTCGCAGGACATGTTGAACGCAATAGAGTTTAGCAAAGCAAGGAACTTGTAAAAATGGATCTCAGTACAGAGAATGAAAAAAATAGCAAGGAATCACATATGGATTAGATCTATAAAGGAAATAATTTTGTGGAGAGCCATGATCGACTTCCTCCTGACAGAACATAGTACAAAAAATATGATTTATGCTAGCCTTTTATTTTCACTCTTAGTCTTTATTTTGGATGTAAAATTAAAGATACAATCTTCTTTCAAATTTCATGTTCCATTTTCATTAGGATGAATAGCGATCATGACCCTCTGCATCTTCCTGACTCTTGTAGCTCTCTTTTTTATTTCTCCCGAATCCTGTTCTGCCATCCATTTACTCAAGATCATCAAGTATTTTACACCCTGCTTGTTCACGCTGACCCTCAATCTGTCTCGTGAGCATCAGGTTTTCCAAGCAGTCCTTCCTCATTACGTTTCCCAGAAAATTTAACTGCCTATTCTTGATGTCAAGCAGAATTTTCATTTTTGTTTCCATTCTCTCCAAAACCTTCTCGTTGCTCACATATTTGCTCCATGGTATTATTATTATTTTTTTTAATCGTATCACCCCGAGCAAGGCGGTAACACCACTGAGGTGCAAGGGGCTACGTAATAGTGAAAACATCGGAAAAGAGAAAACCGGAAACTATATCCTAAACAGGGAACAAGGGATAAGCCTCTTAACCTGTTCAATAGACATGGGTGGAGTGTGAACCGGGCGATAGATAGATCTATCTACTCCAATTGAAAAAAAAAGTGAGAAGATTGGAAAACAGAAAGCCGGAAACCATATCCTAAACAGGGAACAAGGGATGAGCCTCTTAACCTGTTCAATGGACTTGGGTGGAGTGTGAACCTGGCGATAGATAGATCTATCTACCCCAATTGAAAAAAAAAACAAAGTGAGAAGATCCTCAGGATCATATTTCTTTTGCTACAAGTCTCTTCCTCATCTTTGAAGATATTGTCCAGCATTCGCTGCCGTAGAGAAAGAAAGACATCACGTAATCGTTCAGTACTCTTTCTTTTGTTTCTAACAAACTTTTATGTCTCTTAATATTCTATTTAGCTTTTAGAATGCATCTTTAGCCATTCCAATATCTTATCGGGTCTCAGTGTCACATATTTCGTCCTCTTTTAGAACATTTCCCTCTGTCTGTTCTATAGATATTTTCATGGCTTCTGCTCCGACGAACTTCAGTCACTGGTACCCCTGGCGGAAGAGTTTACTCGTGCAACCAGACTGGCAACTGGGTCCCACCCATTCACTGTTAGATCAACCAAATGCTGATGACAATTCTACTTTACAGCTTATTTTCTCGCACTTCCCGCCAATTGAACTCTCTTCCACATTCTGGCTTTCCCGAGGGCTACAACCTCCAGGAATTTAAATGCAATTTCAATACCCATCTCTTAACCATTTGATTTTAGTTCTTTCTACATCACCTGTATATCTTTTCCATTCTCTCTACATTTGCAACTGTCATCACACCTGTATTCTCATCCTTCTCTTGCTCCTTTCTAACTGGTTCGTCTTTCTCTTTACTCTCCTGCTATCTAATATTTTACTTTTATGTAGCCCCATGCGTATCAATGGCATTACCGTCTTGCATGGGGCGAAAGGATAAAAAAACAAAACGAAAAAGAAAAACAGTATATATTTAAATTTATTGATTTTACTATCGCTGACCTGTAATATTCTATCTTGAATCTCATTCATTTTTTATCCGATATTCAATACCCAATCTAACCAGTCAGTTCTCCAAATGTAAGCCCCCTGCAGGCTAGTAGCAGTCCCGCCTTGCTTGGGGTAAAATGATTTTTGAAAAACCAAAGACTGCTTGAAAATATTAACCAAACCTTTGAGCAGCCGTCATTAAATTCGTACAGATTAATGTTGATTTTAAAAAATTTGTAACGACTATAGATACGGAAGAAACAATGAATAAAAAAACATATTGAAATGTCTAAATGAGTTCTGCTATAATATTTTAAGCACAGAGCAGCCCAAAGTGCCAAATACAGGTGTGGGGTGTTAAAATCAAGCAGGTGCGAAAATTCAAATATCTGGGAAGTGTTCTAACGGAAAGTGCGACACAGAGATCCAAAGGCGAATTGGCATGGCGAAAGCCGCGTTCCAGAAGCTGAGTAATGCATTAAGACACAGAAATCTTTCACTAGAAACAAAGAAGAGAGTACTGGACTGCTATGTGATGTCAGTTCTTCAATATGGCAGCAAATGTTAGACAATATCAACAAAGATGAAGGAAAAACTTGAAGCAGCTGAAATGTGGTTCTACAGAAGGATGGTGCGGATATCGTGGACCGAGCATGTGAGCAATGACGAGGTTTTAGAAATGATGGAAACGAAAAGGAAATTAATATTGAGCATCAGAAAGAGACAAATGAAGTACCTGGGACATGCAATGAGGAAGGAGAGCTTGGAGAACACTAACAGGCCAGATAGAGGGGAAAAGAGACAAAGGAAAGCAGCAGATAACATATTTAAAAGGACTGAGCAGGTGGATGACAGAACGGGGGCTGAGAGACGTTACAGGAGAAAGCCTGCGAACAGCCACCAGGGATAGGGAGACGTGGAAGGCCATGATCGCCTACGTCCTGAAGGGACAAGGTACATAAAAGAAGAAGAAGAACTTTTGATTCAAACTGAAATAAATGCGAATCTATAGTATTCGTACTAATTCTGTCATGCACGCGCTTTCTGGCTTAGAGATGTACACAATGTTCTTCTTTGAAAATATGCCTATACACATACGCACATATGAAAAGCAGTTTGTTCAGTTTTACAACTTGGATTATATCTGCAAATTTACAGAGAACGTACTGAAATGCCTTTTCAGACGATTCCATATCCTCAGGTTGCAACGTGCGAAGCTAAAGCTTTTCAATCAATGAACAACTTCTCGTGCAAAACTCTCCATTCGGTCGCTCAAGTATTTTCCAGGCGGATTCAAACAAGTGTAGCACAGAGAAGCATCGAGCTCCGTGCTGACTTGAGATGTCTTTGAGGCAGGCACTTGCCTATGTACGCCTTCCAATGTGAAATAGCGAAAATCTTCTACAAGTGCGCCATTTTCCTCTCATTAGAAAATGAAGAAAAATACTTTTCATCACCCTTTCTCCGCCGCCCATCTCTCTGCACACACACACACGCACACACACACACACACACATACATATATATATATATATATATATATATATATATATATATATATATATATGAGGGAATTTGTAGGCATGTTCGTAATGTTTTCATTTGGTGATTTTTTGATTCATATTATCACCTTTTCTAGAAGTTACTTCGTATATTTTTTTCAACATTCGTGACTAAGCTTTTTGAAAGGTACTAAAATATTATTTGTTTGACGAATAATTTTTTTATGTATCTGCATATATATATATATATATATATATGTGTGTGTGTGTGTGTGTGTGTGTGTGTGTGTGTGTGCGCACATGTGTGTCGGCGGGAGTAATTGGTAGGTATCTTTGAAATATTTTCGCTTTTCAGTTTTTGATTTGTATTATCGGGTTACGTAAAATTACTTTGTATATTTTTTTCAAAATTCGTGACTAAGTTAACATTTTGACTGATAGTAAAATATTATTTGTTTGACGAATAATTTTTCATTGTTTTCAGTATGTCTCTCTCTGTATATATATATATATATATATATATATAGAAAGAGAGAGAGGGGGGAGTGACAGACATAGATATGTATGGAGGAGGAATTTGTAGATATGTTTGAAAAATTTTCATTTATTTATTTTTTATTATCGCGTTTCCTAAAAGTTACTTAATAGATTTTTCAAAATTCGTGACTAAGTTAACATTTTGACTGATAGTAAAATATTATTTGTTTGACGAATAATATTTCCTTTTGTTCAACGTGTATATATATATATATATATATATATATATATATATATATATATATATGGGGGGGGTGCGGGCACGTGCGCACGAAAGTGTGTGTCTTTGGGGAAATTTGAAGGTATATTTAAAATTTTTGACAAATAATTTTTTCAGTACACACACACACACACACATATATATATATATATATTTGTGTATGTGTGCGTGTGTGTGTATATATGTGTGTGGGGTTATTTGTGTGTATGTTGTAAATATTTTCATTGGGTGATTTTTGATTCGATTTATCGCGTTTTCTAAGTGTTACTTAGTATATTTTTTTCAAAATTCGTGACTAAATAAACATTTTGAAAATATTTACATATTATTTGGTAGACAAATATTTTCGTTTTATGCACACTCACACACACACACATACATATATATATATAAATATTTTTATTTTATGACTTTTTATTTATATTATCGTGCTTGTCAAAAGTATATTTCTCCAATATTGGTAATGGAATCAACTTAAAAAAAAATTCTATAACATTTGTTGGAGGACTATGTATCCTTTTTTTACATTATATATATATATATATATATATATATATATATATATATATATATATATATGTCGGGGGATTTTTTAGGTATATTTGTAATATTTCCATGCTTGACAAATACTGTATTATTTTCTAATATATATATCTATATCTATCTATATATATGTGTGTGTGTGTGTGTGTGTGTGTGTGTGTGTGTGTGTGTGTGCGCGCGTGCGTACTTGTGGGTGGAATTTGTATGCATGTTCGAAATATTGTCATTGGGTGATTTTTTGATTGAAATTATCGCGTTTGTTAAAATTACTTAGTATATTTTATTAACATTCGTGATTAAATTAACGTTTGAAACATACTAAAATATTATTTGTTTCACGAATAGTTTTCAATTTATATATATTTGAGGGGAATTTGTAGGTATATTTCATTTGTTTGCATTTTACAATTGTTATATATATATATATATATATATATATATATATATATATAATGTTATTAATTTAGTGAAAATATTGTATGTATTTAAGCTCTCTCACATAAACAGGTATATATCTGAGAGTTTTTTCCTAGCGTAGCATGAGATCTCATAATCCCTGATATTCTTATTTGTTTATTACCAAAAGACTAACAAAGAAACGTCCTCTGTTTTAACATCTAACAAGTTATTAACACATTCAGTACCTTAGATGTTTCATGTCGGTTGAATTTTTAACGGCTTGTCAACCGTTCTGTGCTTCTTAATCATGAAATCTAACTATTTTGAAAACAATCGTATGCTTTCAACTACAGATAAAACGCATTGTTGGTAATTTTACTATAAAATATATTATTTCTAGTTTGTTTAAAAACTGGGTATTGCTGATATTTTTACTATAAAAATATATTTTTTAGACTTTCATAGTGTTTTTCTTTTGTTTTTGGGGGTTCACTGTTTGCCCATAGCTGTGATTCTAACATGTGCAACCACGCCTTGTCAGGGTCGAACAGGGAACAAAGGCAATTAAAATGTGCTTTTACGCTCCTCAAAACCTCCAATCTCTAGATCAAAAGCCTTGCTGCCTGATATAGTTTGTCGTCATTCCCAGGATTAACCTTAGAAATGTTTATCTATGTAATGTGAGACTGTGTGTCGCTCAATAAATTCTCACTTTATGATTATGTTTTTCTGATTTTTTTGTAACTTACAGAGAAAAAATTTCAAGGGTTTGCATTTAGAAACTACGTTTAATACACGAGCTCATAATGCAATGTGAATATCCAGTAAGTGTGATTTTTGCAGTTACATTTTATTTTAGTCGATGAACAACCACGTGAGAATCACAGGTGCTGTAAACATGGATGTATAGGTGGTAGAATGGTTAACGAACCGGCATTGTTAATCGGAGACAGAGTTTCAATCACAATTGGGTTCATTTGTCTTAACTTATATATTACTGCAAATAACATAGGGAACGTTATGAATCCAGTTATTCTGCCCCAAATGTTGGTCTGTTATTGAGGCTTGTATAACTGTCTCCTTGTTGAGGCTTGTATAACTATCTCCTTGGGGTTCTTGACAAAATACAACGAAGAATCTGTAATGTGATCGATATCGACTTGGCAGACCGGCGTGACGTGGTTTCCCTGTGCCTCTTCTATAAATACTTTCACGGCTTCTGCTTCGATGAACTTAGTTCACTGGTGCCCCCTAGGTACGAATTTGCACGAGATACTAGATTAGCAACTAGGTCCTACCCTTTTACAATGAAACAGCATGTAACCGCAATTTCTACTCCAACAGATTTTTTTCTCGCACTTCCCGCCTGTGGAATTCGCTTCCACATACTTGCTTCTCGAACAGCTAGAATCTCCAGGAATTTAAATGTAAGGTCAATAGACACCCCCTAACACACTAACTCGCATCCATTCTCTCAAACACTCTTCCCATCTACCCAAACCTCATCATTGGTATCCTTACCCGTCTATCACGTTCCTTCTGACATTTTCTATATCTAACCACTTGTTCTCATCACTTTCCCCTATGTACCCACCTGTGCAATAGTGGCAGTGGAATGCCTTGCTTAGGGTGAAAAAAAAACTAAACTAGTATTATGTAAAATAAATCTAAAAATACTTTTAATAAACTTTGAAGAGTTTATAAGCCGTAGAAAACGAATTAATCATGTTCTCTCGGTAATTTATGCATTGATTTTCTAAACCTTTTTGTCGTTAACCTTTTTTTGGAGTGTGTCAGTTTTTTTACTGTCGAAATCATATCAGTATATTTCTCCCTTTTGTGTTATTTTACATGTGTTAATTGTGAAAGGAGGGAGATGTTTGTCTGTAAATGTCGTCATCTTCGTCTCATGGCCGTCTCTTGTTCTAAGATCGTTGAATAGACCCCAGATCAATTCTCATATTATGGATGGGCACCTGAATATATGTTCGTTCATGTGTAACCTGTATTCAGTAAGTAGTCTGGATATCCACTTTTCAGGTCAAATCATGAAGATATACCTTAGTCGCTAACAGCAGACCGTTGATTAGATCGGGGGACCACTTCAATCTAGCTGTTGACTACTTATAATCTAAACATATTTTCCTGGCTTTAAATACCCTGCAAAGATTTGATAAACCGTACATAAAGCATTAACAACCAATGTTTACGTTTATTAATGTCAGTTCGTACAAATATATGAACATCTGACAGTTATTGCAGATATTTTTATTTCTCATGTCCACCAGGCATTTTCAAGAAAGCTCACGAGTTAATGTGGTTAATGGTTAGTGTCATGAGTAAGGCTTTTAATTCATTCATGAAAAATCATCCTTCTTAATAGTCTCGTCAGATCGAAATTTTCACTGTATAGTTGTATACTATGGCATGTTATGGCTATTACTGCTGGGTTGGTTCTTTAGCCTAAACATCCAAAACTTGTTGAATAGCTTTCTCCGCTGAAATAAATAGGCAAAGAAAAACGAAAGATACAAAGACACTAGAGGGACAGTTTGGACACTGATTTTATCTTTGGTTCCAACGAACTTTTGTTGGGGAAATTCCTTCCCGAACAGTTTGGCACGTCTTTACCATCCAAAGTCCAACAGAGAAAGAGATCGAGTTTATTTTTGGCACCAGGAGGCCTCTCTTTTTTTGCGCATGCGTCAGTTGTCATTCCTATCAGAGGACTTCTGGGAGATTTTTATGTTTATTTAATTTCGTACTTTTATTTTATTTTGTATTTTTATTTTATCTCGTAGTTTTTATTTTATTTTGTATTTTGTATTTTATTTAGTGTTTTTTATTTTATTTCATATTTTTATTTAATCCCTACAATATAACCTCTTTCTCAGATCAGTGGTTAAAATGTCTATGACGGGGTGAAGTTTGGTGATATTTTAAGCGAAGCATTTTATAAATTTAAGCTGAGAGCAATACTCGTCATTTAATTAATAAATTTCGAATGTTTCCTTACTTTTATTAATGTCAGTTTAGAAAATTTCGGTTAATGAAAACGGCGAATATTATCATAACCAATCTTTTCGTTTTTTCTTTTTTTTCTGTTTATTTATAAGAGGTAAGTTTCACTCAGGCAGCTTCTTCTTCAGAAATGTTGCTTTGTGGAACAGTCTCATGAAAAGGTGCTTCTATGACAACAACAATCTTGCTCTTTTCACATCCAGGGTCAACCGATTACTTTCCCATTGAAAAGTCACAATTATTAATTGGGCAAACTAACTAAAAATTTAAGACAATCATTAAGCCGTGGAATACAGAAAAGGACCATCAAACCATATTCTAAGCAGGAAACAAGGAATAAATCCCTATTCCTGTTCAATAAACATGAAAGGAGTACTGTCTGGGCGATAAGCAAACCTATCTATTCCTATAAACTTGTTTACAGGATGGGTGATTTTAACGAGACACTATTTCTAGGACGGTTATCAATTAAAGAAGGCTATTGGAAATTAAAAAGTATTTCTTCTAGACTAAGAGGGAAATACTAGATTATTAAAATCCGCCGCTCCATGTGACACCCCCTCTACTACGTTCACCTTCTCTCTCTCTCTCTCTCTCTCCCTTATCTGTATTTATCTATAAGAGGAAAAACTATCCTGCCCTGACCGTTGAAAGAAATTGAAGAAAAAGTGAAATTCCCATCTGATAAATTTAATTTGACTCAGTAGAAACTTTTAAATTTGAAGCTGGATTCCTTGCATAAAAGTATATATTCTAACTTCGACTTAATAATACATATTATATCTCACACACAACTGCCCTACTAACACGTTTCCGTAAATACATACAATACAACTAGGGAATTCGAACTCTCTTGATCGACACGAGTATGTATATATGTATATATTTTTCATCGAAACGCTGGCGACTAAACCGGCTAATCTACTGCATTGATATGTGAGTGATGCGGCATGTCAGCATCGAATTTTGGACGAAAAACAAGACCTAAAAAAAAGTCGGAAGAACTCTAAAGCAGTCCACGTTCAGGTAACTAGAGGCGCTGTCTCGATAAATCACCGTGGAGAAAGCAATTAGATACCACTCCACTATCATTTCTGAGAATAATTATGGCTTTGAAAACTCAATATATGAAATCCAACGGCATGAAGGGGGTTACTTCAAAAGGAAGTAACTCCTCGCCCGGCAAGAATGAACATGGCCAACAGTGTCATTGACAACGACATAAAGGAGACAGAATTCTTCGAATGTTGTCTCACGCCCGGAAACGAACATGAGCAACGGGTATCTCTGGAACGTTATCATGCTACTATGTGCAACAAACAAACAAATATCATAGGGATATATATCGTCAAGAAACTGAATAGCTGTGGTCAACACGAGAATGTCAAGCAGGAGATGAGCAGATTGAACATCAATATTCTGGGAATATGCAAAACTAGATGGACTAACCATAGAGAATTTAGCAACAACACCCACAGGATAATATAAGAAGAAGTTTAAAAGTAACTCAAAAGGAGTAGGCGTAATATTGAGTGAAGAAATGAAGAAATGCATTCTGGGAAACTGCCGCTTATCCGAAAGAGTCCTCTTGGTTAAACTGAAAGTAAGGTCCTTCAACATAGATAATATAGTAGTCTATGCACTAACAACGCAAAGCACTGAAGAAGAAACATAATCTTTCTGCTCCATACTAAAGTATGCCAAGGCTCAGTGTAAAACGCAAGAAATTATAATCATCTTGGGAGACTTGAATGCCAACGGAGGTAAGAATAGGGATGAGGAGACAACTAGCAACTTTGGGTTAGAAATCCGCAACGTCCAATGGTGTACCGCAAATGACCAAGTAATAACCAACACCTGGTTTCAAGAACACTCAAGTCGCATATGGACATGAAGAAGCCCAGAAGGCGACCTGAAAAACCAAATCAATTACATAACCATAAACACGAGATTCAGGAACGCAGTGGTTCAATGTAAAACCTATCTAAGTGTTGAATGTGGAAACGATCTCCTCCAAATCATCTGCAAACTAAGGGTGAAACTATAGAGACTGAAAAAGCCTAGTGCAGCACCCAGATTGCAACACAACGCGCTCTTGAATGACCTCAACCTGAAGAAAAAATACACTGACAGTCAGATGAACAAATACAAAGAACAAATTAAAATCGGAAACTCGAAGTGGGATACACGAGGGGAAGCGCTAGTGAAATCAGCAAACAACATTGCCCAAAGAAAAGCAGAAGCGGAGGGAAAAACGAGTAGATGACTGGAGAGATTTTTGACATGATGCAAAGGTGACAGAAAACTATGCCAAGACATGAAACAGAATATAGGAAACTACACAAGGAAATAAGGAACAAATGCAGAGAGGCTAATGAGCAATGGCTGAACGACAAATGTACAGAAATAGATTGAGCAAGAGTAATAAAGGAGACATGCATAAAAAAATAATGGAACTGACAAGACAAAGAACTTATTCTTCAACAGGATGTATAAAACCTAATGATGGAACGATCATATTAGAGAAAGAGGAACTACTCCAGCGATGAGAAGAATATATAAAAGATCTTTTCCATTCCAAGATAGAGCAACTGAGAATACACAAAAATGCTAACGAACAGGAAATATTTAAAATCCGAAGTGGAAGCTGCAATGGCCAATCTGAATAGAAACAAAGTAGCTGGACCACAGGGCTACTTAATAGAGATGCTGACAACCTTAGGCTATTTTGGCATAGGAAAAATTACAGAAATAATAAAAGAAATATATAGCAGTGTTGTAATACCGGACGTCTTAAGCAGACCAATTTTCTTAGCACTACCTAAGAAGCCAGGTACGAACGAATGCAAACTCCACGGAAAATCAGTTTAATAAGCCACCTAAAAAAGCTAATCATCCGAATCCTGATGAATAGGGCGCTAATCAGGATCAGGTCACAGATAGGACAAGAACAGTGCGGTTTAGTCATACTTATGATCAAGAAGTTATCAGTAAGTGTAATACAAATGAAAAAGCATGTGTACCTATGTTTTATAGACGATACAAAGGCGTACGACATTGTACGCCACAAAGAATTGATAGAAATGATCAGCGACCTTGATATATTTGGAAAAGACATTGAAGTAATCAAGGATCTCTACTGGCAGCAAATCGCCTGCATACGAACAGGAAACGAATTCAGCAGATATACAAAAATACATAGCGGCGCAAGACAAGGTCGTGTCCTTTCACCGGTCCTATTCAACTTGTACAGCGAGACTATTCTGAGGAACATAGAGGATTCGTTATAGGCGGCCAGAAACTGAACAATATAAGATACGCAGATGATACAGTGCTGATAGCAGACACGGAAAATAAACTATAAGACATCCTACAGAAGGTCACTGAAGAAAGTAGAAAGAAAGAATTACAAACTACAAACAACCAAATGCATGGACATCAACGAAAAAAGGAGCGCAAAATGCCAACTAAAGGTGGAAGATACTAAAATCAAGCAGGTACAAAAATTTAAATATCTAAGAAGTGTTCTAACAGAAAACAGAAAGTGCGATACTGAGGCCGAAGGTTAATTTACACAGCGAAGGACGCATTCCAAAAGTTAAGTAGAGTATTCAGAGATAGGAAAATTTTGCTAGAAACAAAAACGATAGTACTGGATAACCAAGTGATTTCATTAGGTCGCCCCAAAAGTTCGTAAACACTTGGGAAAAATTGAAATTTATGCAATTTTGCGTTTACATTGTTATAGTTGACTTCATCTTTGTATTCCCAATGGCAATTGACAAAATTGAGTTACGAGTTTTCATTCGTTTCTGCTAGAAGCGAGGTCTTTCAACCACAAAAGCTGCAGAAGAGCTTTGTGCTGCCGAAGGTGAAGGAACAATTGCATATGCGGCGATCTCAAAGTGTTTCAAGCGTTTCGATTCTGGCGACATGAGTCTTGAAGATAAGCCTCGTTCGGGACGGCCGTTAAAGTTGGATGATGGAGACTTGCAAACCGGGTTGGACATTGTGCCTTCATCGAGCAATCGAGGATTGGCTGATGAGCTTGGAGTTGGCAAATCGTCAATTCACCGACATTTGAAGCAACTTGATTTTGTTCACAAAAAGCTACGCCAAGATTTGCATGAACTCACCGTAGCACAAGTCAACAAACGAAATTTGCCGTCAATTGCTCAGCAATCCATTGGACGAGCGTTTTTGGAAGCGCATTGTGACATCATACGAGAAATGGGACTATCTGGTCCAGCACAATCGAGACAAGAAATGGGATAAAAAAAAGCAAGAGACACTGTCGTTTCCAAAACCAGTTCAATTTGACAAGAAAATCATGTTTGTGGAACTTTGAAGGAATCGTGCATTTTGAGATGGTTCCGAATGGTCGTGCCATCAGTGCCGAATTTTACTGTCAGCAACTTGAGCGGATCTACGAAAAGTTGAAGCAGAAGTACCCGACTCTGATCACCCGAAATCGCACTTTGATGCAACAGGACAATGCCAAGCCAAACACCGCCAGGAAGACCAAAGACAAGTTTAAAGAACTGGACGCCGTTGAGGTTCTGACACATCCAGTCCTGACTGTGCTCCATCAGATTACGGCCTTTTCAGCTCAATGCAACACTTTCTGAAGGGCGGCCGATTCGACTCGTTTGATGAAGTCGAGGAAGCGTGACAAGAATCCTTGATTCGAAGCCGGCTGAATCGTACTTTGACCAAACCTGAAAGATTGCAGATCGATGACAGAATGTTTTGGAAAATGATGGTCTTTATTTTGAACAATAATTTTTGTTGTTCTTGCGAGTAAAATTTCAATTTTTTGCAAGTGTTTTCTGGTAACCTTAGATTACTTGCCGAGTAAAATTTCAGTTTTTTGAAAGCGTTTACGAACTTTTGGGACAAACTAATAGTTCTTTAATATGGCAGTAAATACTGGACAATCTCATCAAAAATAAAGGAAAAACTTGAAGTAACTGAAATGTGTTTCTACAGAATGATGTAGATACCATTTATCGAGCATGTGAGCAATGATGAGGTTTCGTAAAGGATGAAAACGAAAAAGAAATTAATGCTGAGCATCAGGAAAAGACGGCTAGAGTTCCTGGGACATGTAATGAGGAAGAAAAACTAGAAGAATTGGATACTCACAGGTCAGAGAGAAAGAAAGAGTGACAGGGGAACGCAGCGTGTAACAGACTTGACGTTCCTGTGAAAGTAGATGACAGAGAGGGGTTAGGGTGGGATAACAGGAGAAAGCGTGCTAAGCGCCACCAGGGATAGGGAGACGTGGAAAGCCATCATCGTCTACATTCTGAAGGATCATGATACAGATTATTCATTGTTTCGCTCACATCACGCAAATGTCCTAGGAAAATAGTTGAATTTATGGACGGTAACTAATCTATAAAAAAGAAAATTCCTAATTACGACATAAAGAGAGTTGTTTAAAAATGTCGTTGCAAAAAATGTACTATTAATTTGCTATCATATCTTCGGAAGAGTGTGTTTCTTTTGCCAAAACCTTCAAATGTATAACCCAGTCCTCTGTGTAGATACTCTAGTGGTTCAATCTTCATCTAAATTTAACGAGAGTACATATATAGAATGGATGCGCGTTGTGGTGCAGTGGATATCGGCTCGGAACGAGAAGTCGGGAAGCTGAGTTCGAATTTCAGTTGAATTCATTGCATTCACTTACGCGCAAATACCCTTGGGAAATGTATTAATCCGTCTCTTCCTTCCAGTTATGGGTTAAATAACAAGACAGATTGAGTTCTATAGCCTTGGCTGGCAACCAGTCTACCGCGGAAAGCAATGGCAACCTACTGCGGGATAATCTTCTGCCCAGTCAGTCATGTCTCTTTCGAGACATGATCGCCCAAGCGTGTATCACGCATGGCACTTAAGTGACTAACTGACATATATGTAGTTGATGGTTAGACTAGCAGACGGTAGATCAAAGAAATTTTCACTCGAAAACAATAGAACTGAATATGCAGAGCTAACAATATGTCAAAGGACCGAACACACTTGCTTTCATATATAGGGCGCTCCATTATGACGGGTCAAAGTTATCAGTAAATAAAACAGTGTTAAACAACTGTTGAATTGTTGTTGGCTTGTTGACATATACCATATATTTGAGATGACTTCAAGGGAATAAGTTTATCGTGGTGGCCAATTAGCTTCACTGTTTCGAGATATGATAAAAAAGAAAAAAATATATAACAGGTTGTTCGATTGATAATCCTTTCATGGTTGAATTTGCCAAAGACTGAAGTTATTAAATCTGAAAAAATTGAAATAAATCATTGGAAGGTTAAACTTAATTCGCATTTAAAATCAGTCCAATTTTCTGGAAAACTGTATATATATATATATATATATATATATATATATATATATAATATTAAACGGTTATTGCTCAGAGTCAAATTAAACAGATACATTGAAAAGTGCTCAGTGGATATTTAAAGAAAAATAACTTGTAGAGCTTTGAAATATTTAAATTGTATATAATTGTGTATTTTGAAAACAATCTCAACATACACAATCTTCATGAACGATAAGGTATTGTGATTCATCTATTTATTCCATTTTTCTTGCATTCGTATTAGCCTTTTCTTTTCTAGACTTAAAGTGTGTAAAAACAACTGTACAAATTTTCTGTATATGCGAGTGATTTTGGTTATTCTGTCAGCCATTATGTGATATTTTTTAACTCAATAAGTAAATTCTTATTTATGTTATGTATAGTGATGTAAATGATTTTTTTAATTTTCAATGTGTCGGCTTTTCCATTTTTTTTTATTAAACACTTCCATTTAGAAGTTTTGACATGTGGATGAAGCTAATATATATATATATATATATATATATATATTTAAAAAAAGGATTAATTCAAAGATGTTGAATGGCCATTTCGATATGAAGATCCCCACGGGGGACAACACATCACCTCAGCAACAGAAAAATCCTTTCAGAAACTGGGGAAAAATTAGTCTACTTTTCCTTTTTAAATAGATTGCAAAGAAATTAAAAAATAAAATAAAATAAAATAAAAATAAAAATAAAGGGAAAGAAAAAGAAAAAGAAAACGAAAAGAAAAAGAAAAAGATAGAATAAAATCAAATAAATAAGAAAAGAAAAAATTGACATCGTCTGGGTTCGCAAAAAAAAAAAAAAAGGGAGAATGTAACTAAAAATTAACAGACAGCCGTGTTAAATCGACGTAAGTTTAAGCAACACGGAAAAAAGGTGGTAAGAGAGATAAAAGAAGGAAGGGAGGGAAAAGGAAAGAAACTAAAAAAAAAAATTTTTAAATATTACAGACGCTGGACAAATTCAAAAACCTAATTTCCCCAAAACGTTGAAGTATTAGAAAAAGGCATTTACTTAAAAAGGCATAATTATTAATAAAAGGGAATAAAAAGATATAGGATTTAAAATAAAATTATTTTTTAAAAAATTAGGTCATTTGAAATTAAACTAAATAAAGACAACACTAGGTAAAAAAAAAAAAAATTAATTACAATTATACATACCTATAGAAGTACACACATACATACATGTATATACACACACAATTCTACGAATAAGAATACATATATATATATATACAAATATGCACATCCACACACAAACATACACATATTCATAAAAAAAATAAAAAAAATAAAAATAAAAATTAAAATTAAAATTAAAAAATTAAAAAAATTATAGAAAAATTTAGAATTTAAAAATTAAAAATTAGAAGTGCCGCCATAGGGCGGATTTTAAAATTTAAAATTTAACTTCTAATTTTAATTTTTAAATTCTAAATTTTTCTATAATTTTTTTAATTTTTTAATTTTAATTTTAATTTTAATTTTTTTTTTTTATGTATATGTGTATGTTTGTGTGTGGATGTGCATATTTGTATATATATGTATATATATGTATATATGTATTTATGTATGTGGGCTATATGTAATTTTGGAAAAATTTTTTTAGCTATTTAAATGCTCTTTTTCATAATATTCATTAATTTTTTATATTTTTATATGTATGTGTATGAGTGCATATGGAATATGTATATATATATATGAGTGTGTGTGTGTGTGTATATGTGTGCATGTATGTGTACACATGTATATTGTGTGTATATGAATTTTTTGTATATAGGTGTGTACATACATATATATGTGTGTATGCGCATGTATATGTATATAAGTGTGTAATAAATTGAATGTATGTGTGTGTATGTGTATGTATATATGTATTCTTATTCGTAGAATTGTGTGTGTATATACATGTATGTATGTGTGTACTTCTATAGGTATGTATAATTGTAATTAATTTTTTTTTTTTTTTTTTTACCTAGTGTTGTCTTTATTTAGTTTAATTTCAAATGACCTATTTTTTTTAAAAATAATTTTATTTTAAATCCTATATCTTTTTATTCCCTTTTATTAATAATTATGCCTTTTTAAGTAAAGGCCTTTTTCTGATACTTCAACGTTTTGGGGAAATTAGGTTTTTGAATTTGTCGAGCGTCTGTAATATTTAAAAAAAAATTTTTCTTTAGTTTCTTTCTTTTTCCCTCACTTCCTTCTTTTATCTCTCTTACCACCTTTTTTCCGTGTTGCTTAAACTTACGTCGATTTAACACGGCTGTCTGTTAATTTTTAGTTACATTCTCCCTTTTTTTTTTTTTTGCGAACCCAGACGATGTCAATTTTTTCTTTTCTTATTTATTTGATTTTATTCTATCTTTTTCTTTTTCTTTTTCGTTTTCTTTTTCTTTTTCTTTCCCTTTATTTTTATTTTTATTTTATTTTATTTTATTTTTTAATTTCTTTGCAATCTATTTAAAAAGGAAATGTAGAATAATTTTTCTCCAGTTTCTGAAAGGATTTTTCTGTTGCTGAGGTGATGTGTTATCCCCCGTGGGGATCTTCATATCGAAATGGCCATTCAACATCTTTGAATTAATCCTTTTTTTAAATATATATATTTGCTCTGTAATATTTTATTACATGGAGCTCTCTTCCTGTATCACTTATTAATCTTAAAATAAAATTTTTAATATTAATTAGGGTAGGGTTTTTTGGAATTTACCTTCATGCTTTTTTCCCTTGGATTGAAGTATCTGAATTAAAATATATATATATATATATATATATATATATATATATATATATATATATACTAGCAGTATAGCTGGGCATTGCTCGGGTGTAATGAAAATTTAAAACTAATCCATGGTCCTGGAGCTCAGAATCAGTCTAAAGATTATTTGTGCGAAGTTTGGTGAGAATCGGATAAAAGTTGTGGATTTGTATAAAGGACATACTGCCAGATAAACAGACACACACACAAACATCTTGCCTTTTATATATATACATTATCGATTTTCTGCACTATTGTAAGAACTGCAACCTTGAAACTTCTGAATATCGTTTCTTATGTCTTTGTCTATGTGTGTATCAAATTTGATTAAAAATCGGAACACTCCTTGTATAAGCCGATTTTTTCGATTATCGATTTTCGATATTTATCGGGGGTACCTCGACACAAAACCTAAGAACACTCGCAGACGCTTAAAGTACAACTGTGTAAATTTTCAAAAAAATCGGTTCAGCCGTTTCGGAGTCTATAGTTAATGGACACACATACACACAGACACATACACACGCACACAGACAAAGTTCTATTCATAAATAAGTTTAGATATATATAATTAACTCGCGCATAACACGTGCAGAAATTTCCTACGTAAATAAAGAAATAAACTTTAATATGTGTGTGTGCGTGTATTTGTGTGTGTGTGTGTGTGTGTGCTTGTGTGTGTGTGTGTTTTTAAATAGGATATTTTTTAATAAGCATTTATTTTTACTATAATGCACATATAAACGGACCTCAAAAAAAATGTTTTCGTCTCACTGATGTAGAAAATAGAAAATCCAAGACTGTTGTACTTTAAGCATTGTCTGCAAAACGTCTACTCCCAGGAAATGATTCCCTGCTTTAAGCTAATAACTTACAATATATATCAGCATTGACTCTCTTGTCGTACTACTACAATTCTACTAGGAGTTCCTTGTCGACAGCCCCTCTCTTACCAGTACTGAACTTATAACAGCCAATATATTTAGAAAAAAAAATCAATATGAGTTTGTAAACAAAAAATAAATTATTGACGTAACAACAGAATCAGCCAAATCTGATTTTTTTTGTCATAAAAATGATGCATATGTTATATCTGCCTTAATGCATTTGTATAAGAATTAAACTGACAGTGAGAGACATTCGGACACACGAGTACGACATAAGGCCACAAGAGGATTGATTAATAAGTTCGTAAACTGACACATATGCTGAATTTTGATCACTTCCTCTTTAATTTCTGGTTCAAATTCAACTCAACGGAGAAGAAACAGTGATTTCCAGACTCGTCTATGTCCTTGGTTTTCTAAACCATATACAATGATCAGATTTGACGGCTCCCCTTGGACTTGTCGGATATGAAACGATCTGCCCTCTTCTCGTTGCGTTGAAATTGGATGAGATGTGCTGGTGTGCGCCACACATCTGATAGTCGACTTTTTCATTTTCAAACGCTCAGGGATGGCCCTATAATACTTGATGGTTCTGTGGCTGATTTTGTCTAGGTCCTATTGGACAAACGCGGTTCACCTGACGACGTCTAAACATTTAGAATGGGTCTTTCACTTGATTACATTTGACAGGTTCTCATTCAGCTCGTTCCTGACATTGAACTCTAAGGACAGGTACTTTTAAGAAGCTTTCTATTATTGGTCAATAAATATTTACCGACAAAATGCAGCCGTAACTTCTGCTCCAACAGTTTCTTTCCTCGCACTTCCCGACTGTGGAATTCTCTTCCACACGATTGCTTCCCCGACGGCTACAATCTCCAGGAGTTTAAATGTAAGGTCAATAGACACCTCCTAACACACTAACCTGCTCCCATTCTATCAAACACTCTTCCCATCTGCCCAACCCTCATCCTCGCTATCCTTACTCATCTGTCACCTTCCTCCTGACATTCTCTATGTCTAACCACTCTTTCTCTTTACCTTCCCCTATGTAGCCCCATGCGCAATAGTGGCAGTGGAATGCCTTGCTTGGGGTGAGATGATTAAAAAAAAATGGAAGGAATACTGGCCGGTGAGACGTGCACCTATCTACTACTATTAATCTGTTTACAGTAGAGAAGGCTGAATACTAATTTAGGTAATTTCGGTGGAGGGCATTGAAATCCACATAATTTTTTTTTATTATTTATGAGGTGGAATATTTAATTTCACTACTGGTTCCGAATTCGGAATTTTCTTTTTGCATATTAAATAAGATATCGATAACACACACTACTCTCTTCTTGATGCACACCAAAGTAGCGGGAGAGATGAGAGGTGAGTTTTGTCTTTCCAAAAGCACGTTGTGAAGTTCGAACTGTCTCCGGAGGAATTCAAAGCCGAATGATCAATGTTACACGTCGATGTAGTTTTATGATCATCGTCATATTCACCATCAGGAAAACCACCAAACCCCTAAAAACACCACACCATCACCATCGTTCCCAAGACTGGATGCGATCAAAGTATTTCTTAGGTCTGACCAGTTCCCGCCATCTTTGAAATTTGTAAGACGGAATTATGATTATGTATTCAGACCATTTTCGCTCAGTATAACTATGGCATAAACAATGCAGTGTATGTATTCGCTTGCGTATTAAAAAATAACAAAAGCTTACCTAAGTTATCGACTGCAACAAAAATTAAATAAGCTTCATGGTTACCCATGGGCACGTAGCCGAATGGTTAGAACGTTCGCTTTCTGACCATAAGGCTCGGGTTCGGTCAATTTTCAGGGAGTTAACGTATTGATGTTATCGGTCTGAAGGCGGTGGCAGCTTTGGAATGTGCCTGAAAACGATACCAAACCTTGTGAGTGAAATTGGGTAAACGGGCTGCTATGGAAGCCCTCAGATGCTTGGAAGAAGACTTGAGATGGTGTCTCGTATATAAAAACACCCGAATGTGGGGCCGGCGATCCACGTCTTTTTCAGCCATCGAATGAAGTCCACGACGCCCACTCACAGCACTAAATACAGCAATGCTTGACCGTGTTGTGTGGAGTGGGATTGTCGATGGATTTCCGACCAACTATTGGTTGGTCGAATAATAATGATAAAGATAGCTGCATAGTTATCTCACTATCTGTTTCTTTCACTACTTCTCACGCAAATATATATTATGTTCGATCAGCTTGATTATGATCATTACTACTATTTTTTTCATTTTTATTATTATTATTGGTAGTACTATTTCCTTGGGTTTCCGTTGCATACACCTTTCCTTCCAGATCAAAATCTGACATAAAGTCATGGTATCTTCCACTGATAATCCGTTTTAAAACAAAAGAATATAACACATATTTACATAAATAAAGCTCTTCTTAAAGTATCAGCCAGTTAAATGCCATACGTGATACACGCTTGGGCGATCATGACTCGAAATGCAAAAGTTTATCCCGCAGTACCTTACCATTACTTTCTGCGTTAGACTGGTTGCCAGCCAAGGCTATAGAATCCAGTCTATCCTGTTATTTAACCCATTACTCGAAGGGAGAGACGGATTAATATTTTTCCCAAGGGTATTTGAGCGTAAGTCAATGCAATGAATTCAACTAGAATTCGAAATCGGCTCCCCGCTTTCTTATTCCGAGCCGATATTCACTGCACCACAATGCACATCGTAAAGCGTCCTGTACTTATGAGTATTTTTCTGTTATTTGTTAAAATTCCTTTAAGGCATGGAAAACGTTGTTATTATTATTATTATTATTATTAATAATAATAATAATAATAATAATAATACCAGCGGGTCAGTATACCAATGTAAGAGAAAGCAATATGGATGACTCATCAATTAATATGATATCTCTAGTTTTCGATGCATTTAAATTTTACCCGCCTGGTAAACACTTCTATTTTATTTTTGGCTATTTTTTTGCGGGCTCGCAGTAAAACTGTGATTTGTACGAATTGTCGAAACCACAAGACTCACGTGTTCATTGGATAAAGATCCAAGATGCGGTAGTATTAATTTGAAACAAAATATCATCTGTCTAATTAATTCGCTTAATATTTTCTACACGAAGAGTGAGAGTGAACTTAGACTTTCCTCTTTTTTTTGTTCGTGATTATTCACAATAAAGAACATCAAAACATCAAAGCATCTATTCAGGACGTACTGAGCATATCGATTTTGTATACAGCCTTCAAGGATTACATTAAAAGAGTAAATGTTTATATCAAATGTTCAGTGCCAAACACAATCGTTGAAATCTACGTTTTCTACAAAAGTGGCTTTTATCATAGGCGTACAACTTTAAAGCTGAAAGTTTAAATTAGCAGTCTAATTGAAAACATATATTTTTGACAACATAAGTTTATTTCTTTTTTATTTATTTCTCTATATAATTTATTTTCTTTATTTTTTTCCTCAATTCACTTCAATGCTGTATTTTTTTAAAGAGACAAAGAATTACTTCTTAACGGTGATAAATAGTTGAAAGCTTTCTTTTTCTCATCGTCGATGGTAAATTGAAACGAACTTCATTTCCGCTTCTCAGGTCTTTGACAGATTCTTTGTTTGCTCTAATGTGCAATTTCCTTACACAGTGATTTATTTGCACACACTCACATAAGTGTAGGTAAGCACACAATTTCATAAAATTGCACGCATTCTGAAGAATTTGGGCGCAAACAATAGTTTGCTCAACATTATATTCTTTCAGTAATATATAAGTATTCGCACGCAAATGAATTAGCAGAGAAATCCGTATATTGGGCAATGGTTAATGAGCTAGATTAATGATTAGCTATCAAGTGAGATTGGCCATTAGCAATACTTTCGATACTCAATGGATGTGTCAAACTAGTTGTTTCCGGAATAAAATTTGATAAATTCTTAGACGAGTTCTTCTTCTTCTTCTTCTTCTTCTTCTTCTTCTTCTTCTTCTTCTTCTTCTTCTTCTAATAGCCGTTCAATAGGTAAATTGTTTCATATTTTCGGACAAGTTCATGTACCGTTCGCCTCTAAATGGAAAGTGGCTCTGACCGTCGCCAATCAGAAGCATTTGCAAGGTTTCGTACCAGGCCCAAACGTTATAAATGTTTCCAGTGTCTGAAAGCTCTTATCGAAACTGATCATCTCTGGTCGGGTCGGCGCGGTGAGGGGGGTATGATGTTGAAAGGCCCAAACCCCCTAGTGATCCTCGCGATGACATCACTGACGACACCCTCTAGCGCCCCCATTACGGTGCGTATGCTTGAAATAGTTAATAAAAAACATTTTAGTTAATAAAATATCATTTTCTATACAGAATATCAAGCCCGCTGGCCTATATGGTTCCCTTGAGATGTTTCAACATAATCCATTTTCATTTCAGGTTTGCCATATTGAGCTTACAAGTAACACCTTAGATTTCATTTGAAAGGCCAGCATTACTAAATTTTGAATTGATTTCTTATTCTGGGTCTAAACTGGCGCATTTTATTTTAAAAATATCACTAAATTTGCAATTAAAAAACTCAGATTACATGGCGTTTGCAACATTGATTCAATTCTAATTCAATTTCCTTTCTATATGTACACATTTATACATGTTCACATGATTACATGTACACGCGTATAGATGGACACTCATTCATAGAAATATACCGGCACACACATTGTTATAATCGATGTTTACAAAACTACCTAAGCATATTGGTATATTTTCTAAATATAAGGTCAGAAAAAAGCTTCGAAAAAAATGAATTTCATATTTAGTTATATCTCATTTAGCATAATAGACCACTTAAACGCCACTTTTTCATCTTCGAGCTATCCCATCATCCATCCTGCCACAACTTGCTATCTTTTTGGGTAATAAATAAACTAGCCTAAATCGTTTTTACAGCTTTTTTTGAGCTCAGCTTTTCCTACTGTGAAATTTGTAATAATCCAAATAACTGAAAGTTTAAACTTGCAAGGTCAGGTGAGAGAACGTCGGATGTAATAGGTCATCCAGGCCAAGCAGCATCTATTTTTGCCGCTAAAAAATTCACATGAAGTATGAGTTTGTCCTGATGAAAGACTAGCCAATTCCAGACGCATTGCATACACTGCAATCCTTGCATCCAACTCGGAACTGTATTGTTTGAATTCAATATCTGATTTTACAGAAAGACTTCGTTATGCACAATGTCCTTCAAACTCAATCTTCTTCGGGTTCAGACCAGCTTATCGTTTCTCTAAGACCATTGTGAATAATCCCCTATTCATCGATTCTGATTATACTTTTAAAAGTTTAGTAACCAACAATCATAGCGATTCACTTATCAAATTGTTTTTATAAGATTGGTATTTTTGCGTTTAAACAGGAAATCAAATAGTCAAAGCTACTGCATTTTTCCGTTAAACCATTGTATCAGTTCACGTATCCAGTCGTTTTCAAATGCATTACAAAACTCATATATGTCGAATATTTTGAAACATTGTTCTGACGTTTTAAAAAAAGATTTGATCACTACCAACGAATGTAAGTCTGCCTGGATATTCTCGGTCTCCCAGAAATATTTTATATTTCTAAAGTTAGCAAACAACTTACGAACAGTACTTTTAACTAAGGGACCGTCTTCATAAAGAGCACATACTTACTTAGCTTTTTGTAAAGTGATTTGTCCTTCAGAATATATAAGAACAGCAAATGTCGAAAACGCATCTCATTTTCCTTTATATTCACTACTAATTTAGAAACATTGAAAGTTCAAATTAAACACATATCCTATAGAAAGATGCGTTGAAATGTGAACTTACTGAGTATGTATATATTGATTTATTGATCTGTTTTTAGGGATTAGCAACACTTTGCGTGTTTTATAAGGCCGAAACTTATTTTGGATTGTAAAATAATTCTTGTTGATATTGCAATCAGAAATTTTGGAGAATGGCAATGATATTTTTTAGTTACAGTTTCTACTATTTAACCCATATCAAGAAATAGAAGATGAATTCCTACCGCTATCCAGTACACTGCCCATACATGTAGGAATAAATATATACTTCATAAATTTCACTCACGTTGGCTATTGAAAATTTTGTGAACTTGTTTTTCAACACAATAATGTGTTTTAATTTCATGAATTCAATGTAGCATTATTCTATAATTACAGTATTTGTTTAATGCCATTTAATCATGTGCTGCCTATCAAATCATTTTACCACGAATGAACAATTGCTTTTTTGATGTGATGAATTTGACATCTTAAAAATGTGGAAACAGCTGATGTGTTTATCAATGGTGCATTGAGCCCAAAATGTCATTCTGTGAATGAGAGTACTTTCTAGACTACACCATCTGTTTCCAGAAAACCGTCTTTTCCCCCACTGTATTGTTCTAATGAGTCAAGTAGCCAATGTTGTTCAGTCGCATTTTACATTCTTTCAATTCATAATAATACATTTCTATTCAACCATAGCGAATAATTTTCCTCCTATAGATAGCGTCTGGGTTAAGATAAAAGACTATTCTGGGTGAATCTATATACTTTTTATTGTATTCTAAAAAATAAAATGGTCATTCAAATTCGATTCACTTAAGGGCCATAGGTCACCCACTCAAAATGTTTGAGATAATTCACAGATATCCCAGATATCAGATTTCTATTTGATAATTCTAAGTTCAAAGCAGCTTGAAATTTCACTATATTTTAGCAATTTGCTAAATAAGGCTTTCAACGTCAGTATGTCATTCATAACCAAAAGATTATAATATTTAAAACTTTATACATCATCAGTTATAATATACTTGCTTTCTGTTTTATCTTTTCATGTATTCATTGCAAAATTAGTCTACAGTATTTTTTTTAATTGTAAAATAAGAAAATATGGGTAAAATTATTGAGAAGTTTAGGAAACAAAGAAGAGTGTATTGGATTGTTATGTTATGTCTGTCCTTCAATATAACAGCGAATGCTGGAAAATCTAATCAATGATGAAGGAAATACTTGGAGCAGCCGAAATGTAGTTCTACAGAAGGATACTGAGGAAAACATGAACTGAACATGTTAGCAACGATTTGGAAAGGATTGACACGAGAATGAAACTGATACTCAACATCAGGAAAAGAGAGCTGGAGTTTCTGGAACAAGTAATGAGGAAGGAAAGCTTGGAAAAGCTGATACTCACAAGCCGGATAGAGGGGGAAAGAGACAAAAGAAAGCAGCGCATGACATACTTGGTGGACTTGAGTAGATAGATGTTGGAGTGGAGACTGAGTGGGATAACAGAATAAGGGGTATTAAAAGCGACAAAAGATAGGGAGATGTGGAGAGTCATGATCGCCTACATCCTGACAGGACACGGCACATAGAAGAAGAAGTTTACATAATAATAACATTTTTTATACGTCTAATAAAGTTTGAAGTCTTTTGTTCTTACTCTCCATAAAATCTGTAATGTGATCGATATCGACTTGGCTAACCGTTTGCAGTCACTCTCTCACCGGCGTGACGTGGCTTCCTTGTACCTCTTCTATAAATACTTTCACGGCTTATACTCCGATCAACTTAGATCACTGGTGCTCCCTAGTTATGAATTTGAACGAGATACTAGATTAGCAACTACACCCCACCCTTTTACAGTAAAACTGATAAAATGTAACCGCAATTTCTACTCCAACAGCTTCTTTTCTCGCACTTCCCACCTGTGGAATTCTCTGCCACATACTTGCTTCACGAACAGCTAGAATCTCCAGGAATTTAAATGTAAGGTCGATAGACACCTCCTAACACACTAAACTCGCATGCATTCTCTCAAACACTCTTCCCATCTACCCAACCCTCATCATCCGTATCCTTACCCGTCTATCACGCTCCTTCTGACATTTTCTATATCTAACCATTCTTTCTCATAATTTTCCTTTATGTAACCCCCTGCGCAATAGTGACAGTGGAAAGCCTTGCTTGGGGTGAAATGATTAAAAAAAATTGTTCTTCATATAGGTGTAGAATGCTTTATTCAGAGATTGAAAAATACTGGCCGAAAATGCAGAAGAAACAATAAAAATATCGAACAACGAAAATAATAAAATTGATGATGAAACTGAAAATAAAAATGATAAAATACAGAATAAAATTTGTAAAATATATTAAATTAAATTTCGTAAAATAAAATTTATATTTCATAATAAAACCCATACAATAAATTCATAAAATAATAATAGTCATAAAATAAAATAAAACTTTTAAAATAATAAAGCTCATAATAACACTTTAGCTCTGTAATTTAAACATAAATTATAATTCCCTTTCTTTTTTTTTTCTTTTTTGATGCACCCTCTACACAGACCCTGTCACTAATTTCGTTATTAATTCGTAAAAGAATAGTGGGGGCGAAATCATTTGAGAACTTTATTGCTTAATTGAATTCTTGGAATGTCTTTTTGTTAAGATTAATAATGATTCGATTTTTTGTCGTTTCTCTCGATAAAGAAACTCATTTACATAGATGCGGAAATAAGGGGTGGGAGATGAAGAAATAAACGATGAAAAGGTGAAAGAGACGAGATTAAAAAATCGTTAAAACGAAAATAACAACATTCTAATTTTTTTTTTCAAAGAAGTCTATCTTCGTCAATAAAAGTTGGCATAAAGCTGGAAATGTGCGTTTCGAAATTATCCTGACACTCGTCCGAGTTAAGTCAAGTAAACATTTGTCATGCCTGAAACTACAATTGAGCAGCTATAAATATTTACTAAGCTTAACTTAGTCCTGTTTAAAACCAAATGGAGAGGTTCAAATTGACATTCCCGACAGCTGAAGTAGATAGCATTTTAGCATAAATGCTATTGGAAGCCATATTCACAACAGTGTAACCCGGATATGAGAGAGTTGTCCGGACCGGATTAGAATTATCTTATGTCCGGGTTTATCTTATATCAGGAGCTCTTATATACGGGTTCCCTTATATCCGAGTCTCTTATATCGGGGTTATACTGACGATCATGGCGTTCTCTTATAAAAGTGGCTTACGGCTTATCACGTTGAATACACCGGTTCTCCCTCGATCACCGAAGTTAAGCAACGTTTAGGCTGGTCAGTACTTAGATGGGCGATCGCTTGGGAATAACAGGTACTGTAAGTGTATAGTGACGGATGAGCGTTGTGGTGCAGTGGATATCGACTCGGAAAGAGAAATCGGTGAGCCGAGTTCGAATTCCAGTTGAATACCCTGCATTCACTTAAACACTGGTACCCTTGGGAAAGGTATTAATCCGTCCCTTCCCTCCAGTTATGGGTTAAATAACAAGGATAGGACTTAGGGATCCTGCCCTTAAAAACAAATCCCAATGAATCTTGACACTCGAAAAGAAAAATTTATTACTAGACACAAAAACTTATATAAACAACAATAAATTGTTGAATGAAAAAGGTATTACCAGCAATAAATAAATAAAATTTAGTTGGCAATATATTAACCGCCGAGGTTGATTTGCCATAAAAAAAACAACCAAACTCTTATAAAAAGGGTTATTTTGGTTTAATCATGTATAACGTTAATTTTCAGTTACATGTTTACTCTAACAGTTGTAGGCAGTTTCTTGCAAAGGCGGCCATTGTTTCTTAGAACATTTTATTGTGATTAACGCCTGAGAAGCATTTATATGCAAGTTATTCTTCCAGACACAATTTCACTAATTTGTTTGGTATCACTTAAGGTCTTGAAATATGTACATTTCTTTATATGTAGTTATATTGCAAGATATATGGAGAAATAGATTCATGTTATTCCAAAACATAATTAATGGAAAACAAATATAAGGAGCTTTATTCAAAACTCACGATGTGCGGTTTCTGCATCAGAGTGAAAGAAAAAATGGATTCAAGCTTTGCCTAAGATATGAATATGAAGTGGTCGGAAGTTGTCTCAGCTGAAAATAAGACAAAGGTTGCTGCTCTAGTATCTGTCGATATTACAGACTGAAGGTAGAAGAGGATTCAAATTTTCCTGAAGTTTTTAATACCAATCGGTCGCAAGCAAATATACTATGTTTACTGAACCTATACTTAGTGATAGTGCAGAGAAAAGGGAAAAGTGCATCCATGCCATTATTAAGATATCAATCTTAAGGTGTGCATAGCAGCCTAAGTTTTGTTGATTCTGTTTCGAAATATTATGAAGAATGTTTTTCTAATTGTTTCACCCCAAACAAGGCGGCACCGTCACTGATGCGCAGGGGGCTACATAAGAGTAAAACTTTAGGTAGGAAGAGAGTAAAGAGAAAGACAAACCAGTTACAGGTAGTGTCAGAGAGAGGACAAGAGAAGGATGGAAACACAGGTGTGAAGACAGTTGCGAAGGTAGAAAGAAATGAAAAAAAAAAACAAAACAAGATATACAATGTAATGTAGAAAGGACTGGAGTGAAGTGGATAAGAAATGAAAATTGACATTGCATTTAAATTGCTGGAGGCTATAGCTGTCATGAAAACAAGTATACGGAAAGGAGTTCTGCAGGCGGGAATTGCGAGAAAAGAAGCTGATAGAATAGAATTGTCGGCTGCATTTGGTTGATGTAACTACAAACGCGTGGGACCGTGTTGCCAGTCTGGTTGCACGACAGGGCGTTGTGGTTTTAAGCATTTCTTAAAAATATTAATAATAAAGTGTCGCAAATAATCTCAAAAAATGTTTACTGAACGTATACTTAAAAATAGGGAGTGTAGGGAGAAGCTGATTCAAGCCTTTCTTATGGCATTATTCCTAAGGTGTGACAAGCAAATTTAGCAAAAACAGACATTAAGTTTGCTGATCCTATATCTGACGACCATACCGAGTGAAAGCAGACATGGATTAACGCCTTTCCCAAGGGATAACGATCTATGTATAACGATAAACTACATCCTGCCTCTCTACGAGAGATTTTCAGGAGCGTGTTACCAACTCATAACTACAGCTGTTTCTAAATTCACCCTGACCCAATGCGGTAACTCCTGTTAGATCTCTAGCTATAGACAAATAGTTAACTTCCAAACTTGATCAAAAGACTTTCAAAGTATAAAATAATAAACTTTTATAGTAAAAACTGCCAGCAAATATAAAAAAAAAACAAAAAACAAATCCATCAGTATATCTGACTCTCGACAAAAAACATATTTACAAAAGTACGTCAATGAAGCCTGATCTACAAGCTGATATTCTTACAAAGAATATCTATTCTACTCACACGAACCTTTCCTAAAAATCTTGTCATTATAAAAAAAAAAATTATATGTTTCTACAGGAGGATGCTGCGGATATCATGAACCGAGCATGTGAGAAGTGATGAGGTTTTGGAAAGGATGGAAACGAAAAGGAAATTAACAGTGACCATCAGAAAGTAAACAGCTATAGTTCCTGGGACATGTAATGAGGAAGGAGGGCTTGGAGAATCAAATACTAACAGGCTAGATAACAGAAGAGACCGGGGAAAACAGTGTGTAATGTACTTGATTGACCTCAGCAGGTAGATGATAGAATGGGGGTTGCGTGGTGTAACAAGAGAAAGCGTGCTAAATGCCACTAGGTATAGGGAGACATAGAAAGCCATGATCGCCCACGTCCTGAAAGGACAAGGTACATAGAAGAAGAAGAAGAAGAAGAAGAAGAAGAGGTTGACATACCGTACAGTAAAATAAACCAAGCCAAGAAAATGCATGACTTCCAATAAAAAGTAGCAAGGGAAAGAAAATATTGAGTATAAACTTCAAGAAAACTGAATATATGGTCATCAGCAAAAAGAAGGAATCGCAATGAAAACTACATGTCGGAAAAACTAAAATAAAACATAGAAAGAAATTTAAATTTTTGGGAAGCCTTCTAACAAAGCATAGAAAATGCGATACTGAGATCTGACAACGCATTGGCATCGCCAAGGACGCATTTCAAATGCTAACCAGAGTACAGAGAGTCAGGAAAATCTCATTGGAAACAAAGAAAAGTGTGCTGAACTGCTATGTGATATCTGTCCTTCTGTATGGCAGCAAACTTTAGACAATATCTTCAAGGATGAAGGAGAGGCTCGAGACAGCAGAAATATAGTTCTACAGAAGGATGAAGAGGATATTTAAACCGAACTCGAGAGCAACGATAAATCTTTGGAGAAGTGCAAACGAGAAAAAAACTTAACATCAGGAAGAGACAACTGAGGTTCTTGGAACACGTAATGAGGAAGGAAGACCTGGAGAATTTAATGCTCACAAGACGTAAGAAGGAAAAAAAGAGTCAGAGGAAAGTAGTGTGAGATATATTTGATAAGCTTGATCAAATGGTGCGAGGTTCGGTAGTGACAAAAAGAGGAAAAATATTAAGAGCGACATGGGACAGGGTCAAGTGAAAGTCCATGATCCCCTACATCCTGAAAGGACTCGGCATATGAAGCAGAAGAAAACTAGTAAGAGGTTCAGCCAAAATCCTGTTAAGGGTTGCTGATCCTGTAGATGGCGATGGAGCATAGTGTAGGGAGATGTCGGTTCAAATATTTTCTAAGAAAAAATAATCATAAAACAACATAAACTGACTTAGGCGAAATTTGAACGCAGTTTGTAGATACCGTAACATTAATCTCTACGCTATAGCGCACTGTTCAATTATATATATACAGTTTATCAAACGAAATGGGCTTGTTTGTGTTGTTTAATGTATTAGCAATTGTATCTGATAAAAATTACCTGAAATCTTGATTCAATTGTCAAACAATTTAAATAGTGTAGCAAAACAATAATGAGCTGGCAAAGTGTATATTCCTAAAGAAACACATTACTCGTCCTTGAACTGAAAACTGTGACTGCGAAAATCCAATAAAATAATTAGCAGTTTTGAAAAGAAAAGGAAAAGAAAATACAGTCAAAGTATTTAACAAAATAATTGCATCTTTCCTTACGATAATGATACACAATTTAAATAAAATTGGCTTTTCAGTGGAACTTGGATGCTTACGATAGCTTTAAAGAAATCCATCATACAAAAAGACGAAATAAAACCAACACAAGAAACAAAATTCATTTCCTCTTAAAGCCTGTTTTAAATATATATATATATATATATGTGTGTGTGTGTGTGTGTGTGTGTGTGTGTGTGTGTGTGTGCGCGCTCCTCTGTGTGACTAAGTACGTATTATATCATGTATATATACATAGTCTACACATAACTCAACAATATATATATATGTATATATATATATATATACATTGTTTATTGTTAAGATAAACATAAACAATATATATATATATATATGTGTGTGTGTGTGTGTGTGTGTGTGTGTGTGTGTATTTAGGAAGCAAATCTTCTTTTAAACATGTCAGATTAAATAAATTGCAAACGCTATGTTTGCTTATTTTTAATAAAATCCGTTCATGCTCACGGATAATCTTTCGCATATTACAATCAAAAGATGTCAGAAATGAGCTGTAACGTTGACAGATGTTATTTTGATTCATTTCATAAGATACCCAAGTACTTTCAACCTTTTTCAGGGATCATCTTGAGGGGTGAGAGTTATGGTAACAAATGTGCCGGAAAACTGTGTTGCTAAAAATTACTTGAGAAATTAACGATGATAACATATTTCAACGTTACAGCTCGTTTCTGACATCTTTTGATTGTAATACGCGAAAGATTATCCGTAAGTAGAAAAGGATTTTATTAAAATATGCAAACATAGTGTTTGCAATTTATTTAATCTGAAATTTAAAATATATATATATATATATATATTTATAAATTGTTGAGTATCTGGATTTCATATATATGTATTTGAAATATATAATCATCTGCAAAGAAGACTGTTTCGCTGTATCACAATTCTTAAGCGCATCTAAACCGTTTGCTTCAAGCCGGGATCGAAATACGACTGATTCGTCATCAGACAGATATATTTCCACTCCGCTATCGGTGCACAACTGTGAAAGGCCACCTTTGTAGCAAGTTATTCCCAGGAAGTAAACTGAGAGCGTTCAATTTAATAACCGAAGTTCACTGCGTTTAATTCATTAACCAAAGGGTGTAGCGTAACGCCGAATGTCGTTACTGTTTTCATGAAATCTACTTCTCTCTGTATAGTGCTATATTGACTAGCGAGAGCGTAAATAATCATCTGTAGACAAGCCTCTTATATAGATATATATATATCCGAGTGAATACAGAACGAAGAATCCTTTCTACGTCCAAAACATTAATTTAGAACAGTGCTCGATATATAATTTTCTATATAGATCTGTGAATATTTATTATAAATTATATTTTAGAACATATATATATATATATTATTGGAGTAGATAGACTAAACTATCGCCCGGTTCACACTCCACCCTCGTCTATTGAACAGGTGAAGATGCCCATCCCTTGCTCCCTGTTTAGGATGTGTTTTCCAGCTTTCTCTTTTCCAATCTTTTTACTCTTACGTAGCCCCCTGCGCATTAGTGGCGTTACCGCCTTGCTTGGGGTGATATGATTAAAATATATATATATATATATATATATATATGTGTGTGTGTGTGTGTGTGTGTGTGTGTGTGTGTTTCATTATTTTTAGGCAGTACACCTCCAAGGATGATCTTTAGAATGTCATTCTGACTTCTGCCAAAGAAATTTCATCAGATGAAATCGAAAGTTTGACATCTTCAATGGACCAAAGGTTTTTTTTCTCTTGTTAATAAAAATGACAATCATATACAATATTGATTGTACTATGAAACCATATTGAAGATGTTTGTTCTGTATTATTGTTGTTCTCAAATTACATATTCCTAAAATAATCAATGTTCTAATTTTCTGTCACTACTTCACCATATTTGACACTTTAGCAATGATTTGCATATAAAGTTGGCACGCTGAAACAGGCTGCAAGACACCAAATTGGCTGCTATTTGTTTACTATTGCACAGATTAGCTTAGAATTTTAGATCTTAGCATGTGTTAGTGTTGCCATATAACGTGCCAAGTTTCACTAATTTTTATTAAAAACTATCAGAGTTAGAACAAAAAAATCGATTTCCATATAATTCTGGCATGCAGTGTATAGGAGTGTGTGTGCATTTTTTCATTATTATTTACTAAATAAATCTGTTTGAATATGTTTATTTTACTTGCTTTTCTTTATTTATTTTACTTTAAGTATTTATTTTGCTTCGTTTTCAGTCTTCGATCTTCAAGCAACATAGTAAAATTTGTTTTCGCGTCTGGATTTTGAGATGAGTTCTGATTGTTTATTTATTTGTTTGTTTTGGTTTGGGAAGGTAATTGCATCTATTTTTTCATCCAGCCTTTGAATTGATTGTTGTAGCCTGATGTATTTGTCTTATTTTTCATTTGTGGTATGATTTGGTTTTAGTTTTTTATCTCCCAAATATTTTTAGAAAGCATTTTGCTGTTTGTGTATTTACTATTTGTTTGGTTTAGTTTGGTTTGCTTTGCGTTTAATGATCCATCAACAATTATGGTCATTTAAGGGTCAGCTTTTGATTTTGGGATCACATTTGTTTTGAAGTTGTTGCATGCATTAGAGTGGTTGTACACCTTAGATTGTATACATGTTTATTTTAATTAAATTTTGTTGTATATTCATATTTTCTTTAAATATGCCATTAAATGGTCTATCTTGGTGTGTTCAAATAGTTCTTTTATTGTTTTTGTGTTGTAATACTTTTTCCGTATAGATGAAAAATCTGTGCAGCCCATCATGAAGTGTCTTAGAGTGTATGAGGCATGCAAGCTGTGCACCACTGCGGTACCTTTTTTCAAGTATGAACAGATGAGTTATTTTAGTGTGTCCAATACGGAGTCGAGAAAGGATAACTTCTTCCCTTCGTCATTCCCTGTAACCCTGTATCCATTCACCTAGAGTGGGTTTTATTGTTAGTAATTTATTTATTACCAATGGATTTGCCATTTATTTTGGATATATGATTATATTTTTACTTTTAAATCTGTGTATGAAATCTTATATGTTTGCTCAATGGGCTCTTTCTGTGCATTTTTGGCGGCCGTGTTTGCCTTATCATTTCCTCGGATACCCACATGGCTTGGAATCCAACAAAGGATAATTTCCTTTGCATCTGATAATGATGTTAATTTGCACAATAGTTTTATGACCAGTGGGTTTTCTATTTTTTCATTTTGTAGAGTTGTCAATACTGATAAAGAAACTGAAAAACTCAGGAGGTAAAATATGTTTTGTGTGCGTAGTTTATTTGTTTCAGTTAATTCTAGTTTTATACTTATTCGTTATCTGATGATTTTACAGTGGTTTTCGATATTATAATATTCTGAAAGTAATTACTGATTAAAGGACATTCGTTCTTTGTTATGCAGTTACTCGTAGGTTAGGTTTGTTCATTGTTATTTACTGTACAATTACACAATTCCTATATATAGTAAAATTACAATGACCAGTAAACATTTTATAGTAGTACTAGCAGTATATCCCGGCGTTGCTCGGGTTTAATGAAAGCTTTAAATCTAATCCATGGTTCTGGAGCTCAGACTTTTTGGATGTTGGCACGAAAGACTAAAAAGCAATAGTTGTTTCCAGTTAAAGCGAAACCGTAGACTGAAAGAAAAATGAATGAATGTTAGTCAAATTTGGATTTCCTGGTATCGATATCAAATAAGCTTTTTTGTCGTAAACTGAATTTTGAAGGCTAAATAAGTCCTCTGAGTAAATGGTATCATGGCTGAGACTAGAACTGCAATTATACCTACTTAGAGCCAAACCCGAAGCAAAAACTAAAATAAAAGGGCGGAAAAACACAGACATACAGGCAGATATATATATATATTATCGATTTTCTGCACTATTGTAAGAACAGCAACCTTGAAACTTCTGAATACCGTTTTTTATGTCTTTGTCTATGAGTGTAAGAAATTTGATTAAAATCTGACCACTCCTATTGTAACCCGATTTTTTCGATTATCGGTTTTCGATATTTATCGGGGGTACCTCGACACAAAACCTAGCGAAGAACACTCGCAGACGTTTATAGTACAACTGTGTAAATTTTCACGAAAATCGGTTCAGCCGTTTCGAAATCTATAGGTAACGAACACACAGACTCACACACAGAGACAAAGTTCCATTTATAAATATGTTAAGATTACCATCAATACATTTTATAGCAAAATGATTAACAATATATTCTATCTGTAGTTGAAGGCATAGAGTTGCGTTCAAAATACTTTTACTTGAAGCCCTAAAATGGTGTTCAGAATATTTACATTTCAGCTGTAGATAACCCATTGAGATTGTTACGCTGCTAACAAAAATCAACCAACCACACAACCAACCTGAAAGAACTCTTTCATGAAATTAATCCATATAATATTCTACAATTTCTTTAAAAAAATCTCAAACAGTATTCCACAATACGACTTAAACGAAGCTACATCAAACGCACATATCACTTCCTCTAGTAATTATGTCCACACAAATATATATATATATATATATATATATATATATATATATATATATAAACATAACAGCTGATTATCATCTACCGTGAATGCAGAATAACAAATATCATATGTTTATTACCACAAAATTCCCAAGAAATTTAAATTTTGGCATTAAATGGCCCATACTGATTTGATATGCCTTTCAGCAAACAAATCAAATCAATCTTAAGAAATAAGTTATTTCTACTTTACTTTCCGAGTGGTTAGCTGTTACCAATGCATTGAAGAAGGATTACAAACAGCTGTTTTTAACCAAGTGACTTTCGTATTAATATGAGCAGTATAAAGAACATTTAATCTCTGCTATATTTTCCTTTCGTAAAAATCGCGTAATTTCTCAGGTATATGATTTTAAAAAGTAATAAATCGAATTCCATGAGTTGTGAAGATAAAACTCATATATCATGTTGTTGTTTTTTCTTATTACAAGAACACAGTTTATTTTTTTAAATCATTCCACCCCAAGCGTGAAGTGCGATAGACAAAAATGTTAGCAATAAACCTACGGTTACATCTAGCTAATTCAACTAAAAAATGATGAAATCTAATTGTTAATATAGTACTGCGTTCGAATAAATAGAATCTTTGAGACCATAGAGAGAAGTTTATCAGAACAAATACAATGAAAGTATTTATAGAAAAGGCATAAGGAAGCTAAATTATGTCGGGTGGGGGTGGGGGAAGTAACTGAAGGCTAATGAGCCTTCCTGCATTTTCAGAATGAGATGTCTTCTATTTTCGGAATCAGATGTCTTCTATTTTCGGAATCAGATGTCCTCTATTTTTGGAATAAGACGTCTTGTCTTCTGGGAATGAGATATCCTTTATTTTTAGAATGAGATGTCCTCTGTTTTCGGAATGAGTTGTCTTCGATTTTCGAATTGAGATGTCTTTTATTTTTGGAATAAAGTGTTCTCTATTTTTGGAATGAGATCTCCTTTATTGTTTTAAATGAGATGTCCTGAATTTTTACATGGAATGAGCTATTTTTGGTTTCAATTTCTTCTTTGAATCTTATATCCAAATAAATACAAAAAATATTTATACATCTATTTTTTACCTATCTTGGTTAAAACCTGCCAACTTTACCTAAACGTCACTCTTAGCTAAAATCTTTAATAAATCTCACGATCTATCATGTTCTGAAATCCGGCAAATGTAAGAGGATTTTTTTCTTTCAGTTACCACTAACACCTGATAGATATGTTCAGATTATTATCATTGTAGACACACAAGAAAACACAAGAGGAAAGTGATTTAAGTACATTTATATTCCTTTTGTATAATACGCTCCTATCTTTTGGTTGTGTGTACTTGTCTTTTTCTACTATGATTTCAGTTTTTCTTCTAACACCAATGACACCCAGCTATACACTCTTTCTAGTGGTCCACTAATAATATGCACCAGTTTTATTCCCATTATTTTAGTGGAGAGGATTGCATTAGCTGTAAGATAGTCCAATTTTATAAGCCATTTTCTTATAAGAATGTTAGCAATAAACCTACAGTTACATCTAACTAATTCAACTATAAAATGATGAAATCTAAATGCCAATATAGTACTGCGTTCAAATATTAGGCTGTCCCAAATATTCGTAAGCACTTGTAAAAACTTGAAATTTTACTCGCAAAAACAACAAAAATTATTGCTCAAAATAAAGACCATCATTTCCCAAGACATTCTGCCATCGATCTGCAAGCTTTTGGATCTGGTCAAAGTACCATTCAGTCGGTTTCGCATCAAATAATTCTTGACACGCTTTCTCGACTTCATCAAACGAGTCGAATCGGCTGCCCTTCAGAAAGTGTTGCATTGAGCGGAAAAGGCCGTAATCTGATGGAGCACACTCAGGACTCTAGGCTGGATGTGGCAGAAACTCAACGCCACTCAACGCCGTCCAGCTCTTCAAACATGTCTTTGGTCTTCCTGGCGGTGTGTGGCTTTTGCATTGTCATGCATCAAGCGCGCTTTTCGGTTGACCAGTGCTTAAGTGAATGCAGGGTATTCAACTGGAGTTCGAACTCGGCTTACCGATTTCTCTTTCCTAGTCGATATCCACTACACCACAACGCACATCCGTCACTAAACGCTTACAGCACCTGGTATTCCCAAGCGGTCACCCATCCAAGTACTGACCAGGCTCAACGTTGATTAACTTCGGTGATCGAGCGAGAACCGGTGTATTCAACGTGATATGGCCGTAAGTCTTTTCCGAATGTAAATAATGATTACCCTGCATCTCAAAGATTCAGATAGAAATACTGATTTTTCTAATCACTATCATTTTCTTTTTTCTTTTTTTTTTGTATATTTTGTTCGCAATTATCTGAAGCAGCTTACCTATTTGCACGTTTCTAATATTATATCGCTAATTTTAAGACCAAAAGATCGCATAATTAAATTATCGTCTTTACAAAGCAAACAACTCAATGAAAATAACAAGACACTTTACGATTGGGTCGAGAGAGCAAATTGTCCAATTTGGGAAATTGTGTTATATTTTTATCTGTCAGAAAGGTTTTTGGAAATTTTTAATAACATTTTTTTCCAGTATTCCCAGTGTATTGCATTTGTATTGAAAGTGTTTTATCGGAAGATAAAACATCTTGGGAGAAGAGAATTTGGCAAAATATTTTGACCTTTTGACTTGTTGCCTCGCGAGAGAAACAGGAAAAGAAAAAAATAAGGAAAAAATTCCGCCAATACTATTAAGGTATCTGAACTAATTGATTGATTGTTGGAAACTTAGAAAAGTAAAAAACAAAAAACAAAAAAGGATCTGAAGTAAAATAAAAATAAACCTAGGGATAGAGAGAGAGAGAGAGAGAGAGAGAGAGATAGAGATAGATAAATAGGGAGAGATAGCGAGCGATAGATAGAGAGAGAAGAGATAGATAGATAGATAGATAGATAGATAGATAGATAGATAGAAACAAAAACAGACAGAGGAGAGAGAATAGAAAGGTTAAGAGTGGGAATGAGGCAAAAAGTGAATCTCTTTAGTAAATAAGATCTAAAACGGAAGGAACAAAGAGTGAGGAGAGGATGAGGAGAGTGTGTAGCAAAATAGACTGGGAGAAAAAACTAATAGAGAAAGAGATTAAAACTGAGTATAAAGTTATCACGGGATAATAAGTCATCAAAACAGAAGGAAACATGTATATATAGAGAGAGGGAAATAGAAAGAAAGTAAGAGAGAAATATAAATAGAGAAAGTGATATATTTTGTAAAATGATCGTGAAAGAATTCCAAGGAGAGATTTAAGCATGAAATAGTGAAAGAAATCGACTGAACGACGGATAAATAAGTGGGGTAGAAATGAAAAAAATTAAAAGAACGTGGAATCAAAACATAAAGAAAGAGGGAAAACAGAGTAGGTGGGAAGGAGAGAGACTATAGTCAAAAGAAGAAGAAGAAAGAGGGAAAACAGAGTATGTGGGAAGGAGAGAGACTATAGCCAAAAGAAGAAGAAGAAAGAGGGAAAACAGAGTAGGTGGGAAGGAGAGAGACTATAGTCAAAAGAAGAAGAAGAAAGAGGGAAAACAGAGTATGTGGGAAGGAGAGAGACTATAGCCAAAAGAAGAAGAAGAAAGAAGGAAAACAGAGTAGGTGGGAAGGAGAGAGACTATAGTCAAAAGAAGAAGAAGAAAGAGGGAAAACAGAGTAGGTGGGAAGGAGAGAGACTATAGTCAACAGAAGAAGAAGAAAGTGGGAAAACAGAGTAGGTGGGAAGGAGAGAGACTATAGTCAAGAAAAGAAGAAGAAAGAGGGAAAACAGAGTAGGTGGGAAGGAGAGAGACTATAGTCAAAAAAAAAAGAAGAAAGAGGGAAAACAGAGTAGGTGGGAAGGAGAGAGACTATAATCAAAAGAAGAAGAAGAAAGAGGGAAAACAGAGTAGGTGGGAAGGAGAGAGATTATAGTCAAAAGAAGAAGAAGAAAGAGGGAAAACAGAGTATGTGGGAAGGAGAGAGACTATAGCCAAAAGAAGAAGAAGAAAGAGGGAAAACAGAGTAGGTGGGAAGGAGAGAGATTATAGTCAAAAGAAGAAGAAGAAAGAGGGAAAACAGAGTATGTGGGAAGGAGAGAGACTATAGCCAAAAGAAGAAGAAGAAAGAGGGAAAACAGAGTAGGTGGGAAGGAGAGAGACTATAGTCAAAAGAAGAAGAAGAAAGAGGGAAAACAGAGTATGTGGGAAGGAGAGAGACTATAGCCAAAAGAAGAAGAAGAAAGAGGGAAAACAGAGTAGGTGGGAAGGAGAGAGACTATAGTCAAAAGAAGAAGAAGAAAGAGGGAAAACAGAGTATGTGGGAAGGAGAGAGACTATAGCCAAAAGAAGAAGAAGAAAGAGGGAAAACAGAGTAGGTGGGAAGGAGAGAGACTATAGTCAAAAGAAGAAGAAGAAAGAGGGAAAACAGAGTAGGTGGGAAGGAGAGAGACTATAGTCAAAAGAAGAAGAAGAAAGTGGGAAAACAGAGTAGGTGGGAAGGAGAGAGACTATAGTCAAAAAAAGAAGAAGAAAGAGGGAAAACAGAGTAGGTGGGAAGGAGAGAGACTATAGTCAAAAAAAAAAGAAGAAAGAGGGAAAACAGAGTAGGTGGGAAGGAGAGAGACTATAATCAAAAGAAGAAGAAGAAAGAGGGAAAACAGAGTAGGTGGGAAGGAGAGAGATTATAGTCAAAAGAAGAAGAAGAAAGAGGGAAAACAGAGTATGTGGGAAGGAGAGAGACTATAGCCAAAAGAAGAAGAAGAAAGAGGGAAAACAGTAGGTGGGAAGGAGAGAGACTATAGTCAAAAGAAGAAGAAGAAAGAGGGAAAACAGAGTATGTGGGAAGGAGAGAGACTATAGTCAAAAGAAGAAGAAAGTGGGAAAACAGAGTAGGTGGGAAGGAGAGAGACTATAGTCAAAAAAAGAAGAAGAAAGAGGGAAAACAGAGTAGGTGGGAAGGAGAGAGACTATAGTCAAAAGAAGAAGAAGAAAGTGGGAAAACAGAGTAGGTGGGAAGGAGAGAGACTATAGTCAAAAAAAGAAGAAGAAAGAGGGAAAACAGAGTAGGTGGGATGGAGAGAGACTATAGCCAAAAGAAGAAGAAGAAAGAGGGAAAACAGAGTAGGTGGGAAGGAGAGAGACTATAGCCAAAAGAAGAAGAAGAAAGAGGGAAAACAGAGTAGGTGGGAAGGAAAGAGACTATAGTCAAAAGAAGAAGAAGAAAGTGGGAAAACAGAGTAGGTGGGAAGGAGAGAGACTATAGTCAAAAAAAGAAGAAGAAAGAGGGAAAACAGAGTAGGTGGGAAGGAGAGAGACTATAGTCAAAAAAAAGAAGAAGAAAGAGGGAAAACAGAGTAGGTGGGAAGGAGAGAGACTATAGTCAAAAAAAGAAGAAGAAAGAGGGAAAACAGAGTAGGTGGGAAGGAGAGAGACTATAATCAAAAGAAGAAGAAGAAAGAGGGAAAACAGAGTAGGTGGGAAGGAGAGAGACTATAATCAAAAGAAGAAGAAGAAAGAGGGAAAACAGAGTAGGTGGGAAGGACAGAGACTATAAACAAAAGAAGAAGAAGAAAGAGAGAAAACAGAGTAGGTGGGAAGGACAGAGACTATAAACAAAAGAAGAAGAAGAAAGTGGGAAAGAGAAGTATTTGATTGCGAATTAATTTTTTTTTTTATCATATCACCCCAAGCGATGCGATAACGACACTGATGCGCAGAGGGCTACGTAAGAGCAAAAAGATTGAAAAAGAGAAAGCCGGAAACCACATCCTAAACAGGGGACAAATGATGAGCCTCTTCACCTGTTCTATAGACGTGGGTGGAGTGTGAACCGGGCGATAGTTTAGTCTATCTACTCCAATAATGCATTTTAGTTTTTTCTGTGTATATTATCCAAAATTAATGCACGCTGGTACAATTAAAGTAACTATTTTTCTTCTTATGATTTTGATGCTATTTTACGATTTTAGAGGTGGGGTAGCATTACCCACAGGCGACACCACTAATTCTTTCTCAACGCCCAGCAATTCATTACAAAGAAATTTCTTTCTGAAGTTAGGTCGGTCGATTTATTTAATATGAAATTGTCTCTGTTGAGAAAAAGAAAGAAAGAAAGAAAGAAAGAAAGAATGAAGAAGGAGAAGATGTAAGATTGGAGAAAAGCTGTGACGGTGAATAATTGAGAAAGAAAGAAAAAAGAAAGAAAGGTTACAAAGAATAATAAAAGAAAGAAAGATGAAAAAGAAATGAGGAAAGCGATGACTGCGAATGATTGAGAAAGAGAGGTTAGTAAGAAGACCAGAAAGATATAAAGTAATGATAGGTTGGTTGGTTGTTTTGTTTTTATGGCAAAGCAACCATATGGGCCATTTATTGCCAACTGAATTTTATTTATTTATTGCTGGTAATACCTTTTTCTTTCAACAATTATATAAGTTCTGTGTCTAGTAATTTTTCTTTCGAGTATCAAGATTCATTGGGATTTGTTTTTAAGGGCAAGGTCCCCATGTCCTACCCTGTTATTTAACCCATAACTGGAGTGAAGGGGCGGATTAATACCTTTCCCATGGGTACCAGTGCTTAAGAGAATGCAGGGTATTCAACTGGAATTCGAACTCTTTCCGAGCCGATATCCATTGCACCACAACGCACATCCGTCACTAAACGCTTACAGTACCTGGTATTCCCAAGCGGTCACCCATGTAAGTACTGACCAGGCTCAACGTTGCTTAACTTCGGTGATCGAGCGAGGACCGATATATTCAACGTGATATGGTCGTAAGCCTTAATAATGATAGGAGTAAAGTTGCAACGACGAATGATTGAGAGAGAAATAGAAAAAGAAATAGTGGTGAGAAAGAATAAAAGAAAAAAAGGAGAAAAGTAGACAAAAGATAGGAGAAAAGCGGTGGTTATAAAAAAATTGAAAAATAAAAGAAAAGAAAAGAAAGAAAGAAAGAAGATGAAGAAAACCTGTAATTGCAAATGAAGGAGGAAGAAAGAAAAAGAGAAAGAGAGAGAGAGAGAGATTCTACAAAGAATAAAAAAGTGAAGAAGATTGTGGAATGATAAATTAAAGAATAAAAATGAACAAATTTGCGACGCTTATTCACAGATAAATCCTTTCCGTGGAGAAAAAGCCGTTTTTCTAATGATGTAACGATAAAGAAAATTCTTTCAACAGCTGAGACCAAAAGAAAATCTTCTTAGCCTCACCTCGAATGACTGAGTGAAATAATCAGCTTTCTAGAATTGTAGGTCTTGAGAGCTACAGCAAACAAAATGCTAGCCGAGAAATATGAAGGGTAATACTTGCATGGTGCTTTTCCAAGCTTTGTTTAGATGAAGCACAAAGCACTCAGCGACAATCTACACAAACAAGCGAAACATGTCAGCTAACAAGGGGCCTAAACTGAATTATATTAAGTTTAAATAAAAATCTGAAATTTAATGAATGAAAACATTTGTAATGCAATTATTTTTTAATATATCTGTTACTAGCAGTATAACCCAGCGTTGCGCGGGTGTAATGAAAGCTTTAAAACAAATCTGTTGTCCTGGAGCTCAGACACTTTGGACGTTGGCACGAAAGAGTAAAAAGTAATAGTTATTTCCAGTTACAGCGAAACCGTAGACTGAAAGAAAAATGAATGGATGTAAGTCGAATTTTGATTTCCTGGTATCCATATCAAATAAGATTTTAAGTCGTAAACTGAATTTTGAAGGCTAAATAAGTCCTCTGAGTAAATGGTATTATGGCTGAGACTAATAACTGCAATTATACCTACTTAGAGCCAAACCCGAAGCAAAAACTAAAATAAAGCGGCTGAAAAACAAATACAGACATACAGGCAGATAAAAGACACACAAACGCAAACATCTTGCCTTTTATATATATATATATATATATATATATATATATATATATATATATATATAATCGATTTTCTGAACTAGTGTAAGAACTGCAACCTTGAAACTTCTGACTCTCGTTTCTTATGTCTTTGTCTATGAGTGTATCAAATTTTATTAAAATCGGGCCAGTCCTTCCGCAAATATTTTTCGGAAAGGTATTATTCCCTCCAGCTATGGGTTAAAATATAGAACATATTGGTTTCTATAACCTGGGTTGGCAACCAACCTACTGAGGTAAAATATTTCTAGTCAGTCATGCATGTCTCTCTCAAGGCATATTCGCCAAAGCGTGTATCACGTACGTCACTCAACAGACTGATTATTATATAGATTTATATATACTTTTCTTCTTGAGAAAACAATATTAAGAGCTTTGGAAATTACCATGGGCTGAACATGTAACTAACAAGGAAACTTTAAAGAATTTTGTTTTTTTTTTAAGTGAAGGTTCACCCTGTATAGTGTTCTGTGGGGAGCCACTCGAGGTAGTGGGTAACATTAAGACGCAATTTATATGGATAATGGAGATAACGTTTAACCCTAAATTTTAACCGGTTAAGATTGTGATGAATGGCAAAAAATCTTCTTGGGAGTCGACTCTCCAAGGTAGTGGTTCGCGGAAAGAAGCTGTTGGAGTCGGATTTACTTCTCATCGATAGAATACGGAGAAAATTTTTGTGGTTTGCTACAGTGGGAGTGGCATGGCAGGTCCTAGGTTTCGCCAGACGAAATCAAAGAATCTAGCATTTTCCCTTGGAAGTAGCGATAGCGCAATGAGGGCCTTGCTGCACCTCACCTGTGACATAGAGATTGGAGAGTGAAAAATAATTTATCAGCCACAAGGACATGTAGACGCTTTTCATGATTATCGAGGCTGGAAAGAGAGGACTTGTCAGCTTGCGCCTAAATATAACAAAAGTAGTTTATTCGTGGCCTGATCTGGCTCTTGAAATGGTAGAGAAAAGCATGAGTCACGATACAAGGAGTTGACAATTTTTCCTGAATCTTTACTTCCAATTGAAGTCAGTTATTATTTTCAGGTACACTTACCAATTGCAGGATACATTTTTCCTTCTACCAGACCCACCGATCCAAACAGCGCTTTAAACTGTAACTATACTGACCGATCTATAGTGACACATTGTGGGAGAGAATGTATTATCTGGCGTGGTCAGTATTTGAACAAGTCCAGCAAACTCAATCCCTCGGTCACAATGGCTTGTGATTATGTTCTAGCACAGATACCTTCGGTCTCGGAAGGGTTTCCCTTGCACAGTTTTATGCGAAAATGTTTCGTCGGCCCGTGGTACGGTTGTTTGTGTCTTCTTAATTTCGCCTGCTAGGATTCTCTTCCTGTTTCAATGTTATCAAGAAGTCGCCTTCTTCAAAAATCGACCATGTTGATATTCGTGATATTCTTTCAACTATTGTTCAAGATGGAGAGTCCGAAAACGGGTGGATATAGAGAATAAAACCCTGATATATGTAAGTATATATGTGACAATTTCCTCACAGATGAAGAAGCAACTCGAGGCAAAAAATATCCAGTTCCGCCGATGGATGCCCATAATACCATATGTGGAATTGGATATCTGTTTCCTGATAATAGCATAGTCAAAAATACTATGCTTAAAATACCATAAACGAAAGGAAACTTAGATTAAAATATAGAAAGAAACTGTTGAAATTCTTGAAGCACATCATGAGGATGGAGGGATTAGAGAATGGGACACTCATAAGATACACAAGAACTGAGGAGCGTGAGTAACTTGCCTAAGAAATTAATGTAACTATATGACAAAACAAAGAGTGAGATGGATAGTAAGGGACAAATATTGTTGAAAGGTTCGAAGGATAAGGAAATATTACGGTTCTCGTTCGATCACCGAAGTTAAGCAACGTGAACCTGGTCAGTACTTAGATGGGTGACCGCTTGGGAAGTCCAGGCGCTGTAAGCGTTCAGTGACGGATGTGCGTTGTGGTGCAGTGGATGTCAGCTTGGAAAGAGAAATCGGTGAGCCGAGTTCAAATTCCAGTTGAGTACCCTGCATTCACTTAAGCACTGGTACCCTTGGGAAAGGTATTAATTCGTCACTTCCCTCCAGTTATGGATTAAATAACGGGATGGGGCCTGGAGGCACCTCATCCAGTGTTGGTGCCACAATAAAAACAACCTTAGCCCTGGCGAAGCATCAAGTATTCAGCTATTTGACAAGATTATGAATTTCGCTATAAACTGCGCCAGAGTTCCAAATGCACAGGGAATATTGGAGAGATGTAGTGAGTTCTATCTCGGACGACGGCGAAGGAAATGTGAACAAACATTATCGATCACGTCTTGAAAAGACGCGACACATAAAAGAAGTGTAGGTAAATATATAATATTAAAAGCAGCATGTTACCAGAAAGAATATGTGAAAGTCATATTGAAATACACGGGTCGCTAAAGAAAGTTCTAAGACTCACACTAAAAAAAAGGCCATAGCTGTATATTTTTATTGTGGCAACACACTACCACTTCTTATAAAACTAGAAAAACTAATTCAGATTTCTGTTTTAATATCTGTGAAGTTGAGGCATATAAAAAGATCAAGAATGTGCGAAAAATCTGGAAAAGAAAGGTCTGAGCAGCCTTAATATATCTGCAAAAGAAAGGTATGTCACTTAAGGTTCGCACGAGGACACGGTACAGGCAACTGCTGACCATTCTTCTTTTTATGTAAACAGTCAGTCAGTCAGTTAAGTAGCATACGTGATACACGCATTGGGCCATCATGTCTCTTTCGGGCAGAACATTATTCCTCAGTAAGTTGCTATTGCTTTCTGCGGTAGACTGGTTGCCAGCCAAAGCTATAGAACCCAATCTCTCCTATTATTTAACTCATAACTGGAGCGAAGAGACGGATTAATACCTTTCCCAAGGTTATTTGAGCTTAAGTGAATACGAGAAATTCAACTGGAATTTGAACTCGGCTCCCCGATTTGTCGTTCCGAGTCGACATTTACTTAATAACAACGCATATCTTATGTGACTGCCGAGAATTGAACTACGGAATTCCAACGAGGCAGGGACATCACAGAATTTGACTCTTAGTCAGGTCGTCGAAAAACCCCAACCCTTGATAAAAAAAAGTTGAAGCCATTCACCGTATGCCTTTGGATGACAGACGTCTTAATGTTCAACAGACAGTTAAATCCCTAGACATTTAATTAAGTTCTTGGGGATGACCAATCCTTGGGCAGGACAGATCCCAAGATTGCTGACGTCAGAGCAGAAGCTAAAAAGGGTTGGCATTTTATTCGCTTCCAGGCTGTCCCTGTGAATGTCCACTGCAGATTAGTAACTCAAGATGAAAACTAAGTTTAACCATTTTGAACCTGAATTAAAGAATCAAAGCAAACAAGGGAAACACTCTAGATCTCTGCCTTTTAAAGAAATCCAAGCAGGCAGCATCTGTTGGTAAGATGATGTCTTCTGTTTTGTTTATTTTATTTTGAAAGCGTATTCAAGATATACTATCCAAAAAATAAAAGAAAAACTATTAATGTGCTGTATAAATATCTACCATTCGCCCATGTATTGAATACTGCTGCCACGTCTGGTCGGGTGCCCTTGCTATTCACCTCGGGGTTCTTGACAAAATCCAACGGAGAATCTGTAATGTGATCAATACTGACTTGCCAGATCGGCTGCAGTCGCTCTCTCAACGGCGCGACATGGCTTTCCTGTGCCTCTTCTACAAATACTTTCACGGCTTCTGCTCCAATTAACTTAGCTCACTGGTGCCCCCTAGCTATGAATTTACACGATCTACTAGATTAGCAACTAGGCCCCATCATTTTACAATGAAACCGATAAAATGTAACCGCAATTTCTACTTTAACAGCTTCTTTTCTCGTACTTCTCGTGGAATTCTCTTCTATATACTTGCTTTGCCAACAGCTACAATCTTCAGGAATGTAAATGTAAGGTCAATAGACATCTCTTATCTCACTAAATCACATCCTTTCTCTCAAGCTCTTTTTTCCATCCACTCCACTCCTATTAATATCCGTCTATTACCCTCCTCCTGACATCCCCTATTACTAACCCCTCTTTCTCATCACTTTCCCCTATGTAACCTCCTGCGCAACAGTGGCAATAAACTGCCTTGCTTGGAGTGAAATGTTTCTAAAAGAAATTATACATTTTAAATTGAGATAAGTGAAAGAAGCTATCAAGTCGAAACGCAGAGAAGCAGAGGGACATGCTTTTGCTCAGGATATCGCGACCGTTCACACTGTTCAGCATTCAATAGTTGAATCAGCCAATTGTTGCTCTAAATTGCTACCTTCTTACTCAACAGATTAGCTTCATCTGACTTATTCCTGTTTCCTAAATTCAATGATGAAATCATATGTACTGTGTAGGAGACATTTGAACCATGAGGCCACCTTCTTATGTTGCGGGATTTGCAGTGCTTAAGCATCGTGCATTGATGTCATGTCTCTATTGAAAAACAGTAAAAACTTGTTTCTTTTTCCCCAAATCCTTCTGGGTGAGGCTTAAGATTTTTTCAATGACCCTACTAAATGATACTTATTGTGGATTCCGGTTGAGGGACCGCACAAAATAATGAACAACAAAAACATATATGGAGATAGAAAAGTAGGTTATATTGAACGTAATATGCAAACTTGAACGCAGGTTAGTAAATCCAGGAATACTATAAATAAGAAAGAAATATATACAAGTCTTGAAGTGAAGTCGTTGGAAATGGTATATCCGAGAATATTATTCTAGCTGAGTGAAGCTAAGAGTTAGTCTTACATCTGATGCGGTAGGCTCTGTGTAAGTTCTGTATTTCTCCAATGACTGTAACGGATGTCTAACAATACTCTACTGCCAACTGCAACGGCAATTATCAACCTTCCCACTTAAAGCGAAATGTGACAAAAGGTCTTTATAATGTGGGTCTTCCAGGCCATAGAGCCAGGCCAAAAATATCTGTCTATCATTCCCCAGTCATAAATCTTCCCTTTCGGCAAAATCACCACTGGGTGAGTGCTCTCTACCAGAAGGCAGAGAGCGCTCTCCGCCCGAAGGCAGAGAGCTGACAGTGTCAATAGTAGCAGAGGCAACAACCAACTGCAACGGTATTTAGTCACCTTCCAACTTAAGGTGAAATGTGACACAATGTCTTTTTAATGTGGGTCTTCCCGGCCATATAGCCAGGCCAGAAATATCTGTCTATCTTTCCCCAGTCGTGATTCTACCCTTCGGCGGAACCACGACTGGTTTAGTGCATTCGGCCCGAAGGCAGAGGGCGCTCTCCACCCAAAGGCAGAGGGCTGACAGTGTCATAATAGCAGAAGCAAATACCGACTGCCACGGTATTTACCAACCTTCCCATGCAAGGTTAGATGTGACACAAAGTCATTTTATAGTGGGTCTTCCCAGCCATATAGCCGGGCCAAAAAATGTCTGTCTATTTTTACCGAGTCGTGATTCTATCCTTCGGCAGAACCACGACTGAGTTAGTGCTCTCTGCTAGGGAGCAGAGAGCGCCCTCTACCTGAAGGCAGAGAGCTGACAGTGTCATAGTAGCAGCGGTAAATGCCGACTGCCACTACTGTTCTCTCTATGGCAAGAGTATATATATACTCAATCGAGTCCATTATCATATACAAAGAGGAAATCCCACAACAGCACTAATTGTAGTATCGAAGACCATAACTGAAAAGAGACTTCACCTGATACTCTCTGAGATTATTTTCAAAATCTAAAAGCAAACACTAGACGAAATTAAAGTAGTTTAAACTGTCGGCATACAGCTGTTTTTCGTCGAAATGCCTAAGGTAGTATAGATTTCTATAGCTATATAAGTTTCATTTTTCAGCAACAAAGAATTCGGAAAATGCGTTTGTGCTGCATGTCTGATGGTGAATAACAGGGACTGTACATATCGCATTGTTACAAATGAAACGAGTCATTTGGTATGATCTATCATTTTCGGTTATGGCACAAACGAATGAGATTACTTCACTCTTCTGAGTGTCTGATACGTATAGATATGTCTACGTGATTCAGCCTGTACATTGCACTAACAGTGTAGGGTCAGAGGACAAGCTTGGGGTCTACGATTAAATACAGAGGAGACAGCAATCTTTGTTTTTAATTCCCATGTAAATGTGAATTGGTTGCTCTGGGTATATACGAAAAAACGTTTTTCAGAAGCGTTATTCTGCTGTAAAGTTATTCTGCTAAGTGAAGAAATCTTTATTTACGGATTATATAGAGAAACAGATGCTGTAGAAATGATTCCTGCCAATATTCGGTTAACAACATAGCATGGAATACAATTGTGTTCAATTTTTCGATATAATATTGGAATATCAGTGACTTTTGTGAAAGCCATAGACAATAAAATGTTTACTTTCTTTTTAAAGTTGGTTAATTCCAAGGAGATGGAAAGAAATTTTCTCAAAAATATATATTTATTTTTTCATATTAATAACACTTTACCACAATTATTGTAATAAATATAAATAATAATGTGAAAATAACAGAAATAAGCATATTTATTAATTAAGTTACAAATGGATAAAAATTGAATATATTTAAAAGGTTTAAAGTGAATCAGTGAAGTGCTAAATGTGATACCTGCTTGGGTAATCATGTCTCGAAAGAGATGTGCAGATGATTTTTCCGCGTTAGGTTGTCATTGCTTCCTGCGGTAGACTGGTACCAACCAAGGCTATAGAATCCAATCTTTTCTGCTATTTAATCCTTAGCTAGAGAGAGAAGCGACGGATTCATACATTTCCCAAGGTAATTTACGCGTAAGTGAATGCAACGAATTCAACTGGAATTCGAACTCGACTCTCCGATTTATCTGTATCCCTGATAGGGGGATGTGTGTTGTGGTGCAGTGGATATCAGCTTGTAACCAGAAATCGGGGAGCTAATTTCGAACTCCAGTTGAATTCCCTGCATTCACTTACGCGCAAATACGCTTGGGGAAAGTGTTGATCCTTCCTTTTCATTCAGTTATGGGATAAATAACGAAACAGATTAGGTTTTATAGCCTTGGCTGCCAACCATTCTACCGCAGAAAGTAATGGCAACCTACTGCGGGATAATCTTCTACCCAATCGGTCATGTCTTTTTCAAGACATGATCGCCCAAGCGTGCATTACGTGTGGCAATTAACTGAGTGATCTCTGATTTAATGCGATGGGCACCTATGTCCGGGATAAAGGATTATGTTAATTTAACTGATGATGATGATGATGATGATGATGATGATGATGATTGCATAGAGACCAATCTAACCTCGGAACGAAAAGGTTAATTTTGACATTCCACCGGAATAGTTTCTCTCTAAGAACTGCTACTTTATGTAAGAAAATGCCGAAAGTGTTTTTTTCATTCACTGCAATCTTGACCTCGTCAAGTCTAGAGTTAACCGTTATCACTTCTTACCTTTTCTTACACTCCTATAAACCAAACTTGACATTCTACCTTTAGTGACTCTTGTGAATTGTATTAGCGAATACGTACATAATAAGACAGATATGAAAAATAAATATATCGTTATTGATATGAACGTTGCACTAATAATGTAGCTCATTGGCCTGCGGTAATATACAAATGAAACCTCGCAATGTTAGTTCAGTTATAGAAGAAAAAAACGATTAATGTGTTTTTTTAATTAATCTCTTCACAATAATCAAGCGAATTGGACCTTGGCAAATTTAATCAAGTCTAACAAAGCGTAGGATCCCGGGTGCAGGTCAGCTCGGGATACACGGCCATCAACGTTACTGCAAACATCTGCTGTACAAAGAAGCCAATTAAATGTTGTTTTTTTTGTCAGGATCTTATAAAGATGATGTGGATGATGCCGTTCGCCACAGAAATATTAACAAAGACAGCAAAGGAGATATAATCAAGTGATTTTCTAACGACAATACATCTAACCACAAGCAATTACTTCTATGATTACAACGACTAATGCAAATACCATTCATACGCCACCTTTCACTGCTAGTATTATATCAACTACTACTAATAATAATAATAGTTGATTTTCTAAGCGCCGCTTAGATGTGCCAGCAGACCGAAAGTATGGGGCACCCATTGAGGATTGAACTCATTACTCAGTTCAAATAGGTACTCGCAAGACAAGCTTGCTAACCATTACACCACCTCGAGGTGCCTTACTACTTCTAATAATATTATTTTCTCTATGTACGGTGTCTCTTCGACACGTTGGCGATCATGGGTCTCCTATCCCTTGTTGCTCTTAATAATGCTCCCAAATTCGCGCTGTTTTTCTCTGTCTTTCTTACGTTCAATCTGTTTTGTGAGTATCACATTTTCCAACTACTCTTTCCTTAATATGTGCCCCAGAAATTTAACCATCTTTTTATTGATGTTGAGCATAAATATCCTTTTTTATCATCGTCTCTAGAACTTCGACGTTGTTCACAATTTTGGTCCATGGTTTTCTCAGCATCCTTCAACTTTGTTGCTTCAAGTCTCTTCTTCATCTGTGAAGAGACTATTCAGCATTTATAGGAGGACTTATATTACATAAGAGTACTGCACTTATATTACATAAGAGTACTGCACTTATATTACATAAGAGTACAGCACTTATATTACATAAGAGTACTGCACTTATATTACATAAGAGTACAGCACTTATATTACATAAGAGTACAGCACTTATATTACATAAGAGTACTGCACTTATATTACATAAGAGTACAGCACTTATATTACATAAGAGTACTGCACTTATATTACATAAGAGTACAGCACTTATATTACATAAGAGTACTGCACTTATATTACATAAGAGTACAGCATTTATATTACATAAGAGTACAGCACTTATATTACATAAGAATACAGCACTTATATTACATAAGAGTACTGCACTTTATTTGGTTTCTGACAACCTTTTCCGATTTCTTAATACTTTGCACAGCTTAAGAAAGAAAATGAAAATATGAAGCCACTTGGATGCAAGAGTTTGCTGAGAGAGGAGATAAACAGAATACAATAAAAGAAAATAAATTCAAGAAGACAAGATGGCGATTGACGTACCATTTAATTTTTTTAAAATCGTATTTGAAGAAGAAAACAAAAAAAACCGGAAAAGAATCCCGTAAGCGAAAATTACGGGAGAAGAAACCATTAACACATAACATTACAGTTAGGGTTAGTAATTTCAACAGTGGTATTATGTGACCTAAAGGCTAATTGAACAAACTTGCTGTTAGTCAAAGTCTGCAATGATTACCAAACATTTGGCAAAATAACAGCATAACCACCACTACCACCACCAAAAGCAATAATAATAATAATATCTGCTTCCATATTAAAAATTTGCTAGTCAGTTGCCTGATCAGAACCAATTAACCCTCTAGGGCCATTCGTATCATATTTGATACAGTACTTCCCTATAAGGAAACATTTGGTATTTCCCTATAAGGAAACATTTGGTATTCATTGATTGAGCAGTCAGTACTGCTTTCATTTGAAATTTATAAAATATTTCTCTTAAAAAATTTTTCAGGAAAATATTTCTTTCAAGGCTTGTTTTCATACTGTATCAAATATGATACGAATGGCCCTAGAGGGTTAAGAATGTTCCTAGAGGCTGACACACTGGGAATTTTTGTTCAGTCGAGGAAGAGTGTAAAACATCATGGCCCGATGTTGAGAGGGTTGTTTTTTATGTTTGAAACATAACGCAGGAAAGAAGCTTTGGAAGTCATATCTACATAGTTGGGGAACAATCATTCTGATACCGTTTGAGCCGATGTAGTTAATGTACCTGAAGATATTTCTACGTGAAGGCCAACTTCAAGGTTATGCGTTGCTTTCATCAAAGCCTATTACCATATCAAACACAAGGGGCCGTCAATGCTTCTTTAACTTCTCGTTTTTACAGGTAGGGGGTGTTGACCCTATGCAAACTTCCTTTATCCTCCGGGCGAGGTAAGTCAGTTAAGGGCCATGCGTGACACACGCTTGGGCAATTATGTCTGTTTCCATTCGTGACTGAATTGGCTGAAGATTTTGCTTCAGTAGATTGCTATTTATTTCTGCGGTAGACTGATTGCTAACCAATGTCATAGAATTTAATATGACCTCCTATTAAGCTCATAGCAGGAAGGAGAAGAACTGGATTATTAGAATTCCCAAGAGTATTTGCGCGTAAATGAATGCAACGAATTCAACTGAAATTCGAACTCGGCTCTCTGATTTCTCGTTCTGAGAAAGAAAACAAAAGAAAACAATGTATATATCAGTCGCTTAGCGATCATGTCTCGAAAGAGACATGACTAACTGGGCAGAAGATTATCCCGCAGTAGGTTGCCATTACTTTGAGTAATGAACTGGCAACTAAGTTCCCACCGTTTTTTTAATTGAACTTTTTAAAAGGTTTAATAAGAATAATAACTAACTAATGAGTAACGTATTCTCCTTTGTTGTTTCCGACTTCTTTCCAACCTTCTGCAAGATTTTTAATACATCATTGGTAGAAATAACCCAATTTCGACTTGAAAGCACACAATTCTGCATTTGTCTTGAACAAAACTCCGCGCTTAGCATTTGAAAGAGATCGAAAAGGATGGAAACCGTTGGTGCCAAATCAGGAGAGTACCAATCACGAGCAGTTCTTTCAGCTATAGCACCCGCTCCATAGACAGCATAAATATCGCGGGCAGCATTTGCGACTTTAGAACCTTGATTAAAACCAAAAGAAAGAGGTGTTGAAAATGCTCATTTTTCATAACCTGACGTTCCTTTTTAATGATCCGAAAATAATCAAAATTTAACTAAAATTAACTCGAAAAAACAAAAAACCAAATAGATTCCAAAATAAACTTATTTATAAATGGAACTTTGTCTTTGTGTGTGTGTGTGTGTGTGTGTGTGTGTGTGTGTATGTGTGTGTGTGTGTGTGTCCGTTACCTATAGACCCCGAAACGGCTGAACTATACTATAAGCCTCTGCGAGTGTTCTTAGCTGGGTTTTGTGTCGAGGTACCCCCGATAAATATCGAAAATCGACAATCGAAAAAATCGGATTATAGGATGAGTGGTCCGATTTAATCAAATTTAATACACTCATAAACAAAGACATAAGAAACGATATTCAGAAGTTTCAAGGTTGCAGTTCTTACAATAGTGTAGAAAATTGATAATATATATATATAAAAGGCAAGGTATTTGTGTGTGTGTGTCTGTTTATCTGACTGTATATCTGTATTTTCTTCAGCTCTTTTATTTTAGTTTTTGCTTCGGGTTTGGCTCTAAATAGGTATCATTGTAGTTCTTAGTCTCAGCCATGATACCACTTACTCAGAAGACTTATTTAGCCTTCAAAATTCAGTTTACAACGAAAAGAACTTATTTGATAGCTGGAAATCAAAATTTGACTTACATCCATTCATTTTTCTTTCAGTCTATGGTTTCGCTTTAACTGGAAACAACTATTGCTTTTTAGTCTTTCGTGCCAACGTCCAAAGAGTCTGAGCTCCAGAACCATGGATTAGTTTTAAAGCTTTCAGTACATCCGAGCAACTCCGGGCTATACTGCTAGTACAAAAATAAATTTCTCTAGAAAAATAGGTTTTAAAATTAAAAAAAACGACAGAAACTTAGTTGCCAACCTAATATTTAGTACCTAGAAGGCATTTTTCGATTTTTAAATGCGTCTTCATATTCCACAGTGTCATTTTCCATTTACTGATGTAGCACATTTTAGAAATGTTGAATGTCTTCACCTGGTTTATTTTGACGTCCACAGTTTGTAGCTCGCAGTTTGGGATTCTCCCTTTTCCTAATGACTACACATTCCATCTTACTATTGGTGGTTATTATTTTCTTCTCGATGTCCTTTAATAACCGTATTAGCTAGAAATAACTGTTGATTTATTTCTGTTTCTTCATACGTTACAATATCATCTGCATTATCTGATAAAGTGGACATCGGGCCCATCAGTAATAAATGCCGATAGAACGTCTAGCGCTGTTTAGATCGCTGTAGCTAAATGCTAAATACATAACCTCCAACTCTTTGGGTCAAGTCTCTGGAGGTGAACAAAAACTAAGAGAGTTGAGTTAAAGAAAGGAAACTGATACTGAGACATCAGAAACAAAGATAGCAACAAAGATGAAGACAACAGTCTGAACAATTCAAATAAAAATTCAAAAAAATTTAAGGATGTGCGGTGTAGTACAGTGGATACCGAGAAATCGGGGATCCGAGTTCGAATTCCAGCTGAAATCCTTGCATTCACTTACGCCAAATACCCTTAGAAAAGGTATTAATCCGTCTTTACCTTACAGTTATGGATTAAATAACAGGACAGATTGGTTTCTATAGCCTTAGCTGGCAACCAGATTACCGCAACAAGTAGTGGCAAATTACTGGGTGATAATCTTCTGCCCAGTCATTCATGTCTCTTTCGAGACATGATCGCCCAAGCGTGTATCACGTATGGCACTGTTTGAATGAAATATTTAAGTCTACGTGTATATATGCAGTTTGCGGATGTATGGGGATGTGATGAAAATTTCTCTGTCCGAATCATTTCCAGAAATCTGACCAAATGTGATCATATTTTAGAATTTCTTCTCGGTTGGGCTGAATCAGAGTCTAGATAAGAATACAATCTGTCTTTTTATTTAATCCATAACTGGAGGGAAGAGACGGAATAATACTTTCTTAGGAGTATTTGTCCGTAAGTGAATGCAAGCAATTCAAATGGAAATCGAATTCGGCTCCACGATTTATCCCGAGTCCTTATTTTCATGCTTGTGTTTGTATCTGTGTGTGTGTGTGTGTGTGTGCCTGCGCACGTTTGTTGTGCGTATGTATGTTTGCACATGTGTTTTTATGTGCGTAGGAGAGAGATGGAGAGAGATTATATGTGTGCGTGTGTGTATATGTATGTGTTTGTATGTGTGTGTGAGAGATATTGTGTGTGTGCTTTGTATTTGAATATTTTAAGGAATATCATTCATACATAAAGCTGTTTCGATATATCACGATTGTCTAGAATACGCCGATTACAACGAATATAGAGAATTAAGGTTCCATCAGTGGTAGCCACCAAACAAGTCATCTAAGATCAAGCTGTTGTCTGTCAACCATTACAGGCAACCTCTCCTGCCTCCCATAAGCATGGACCAAGCGATTCTCCCGGAGAGTAATACACTACGCCTCCTCGGACTTACCCTGTCCTCAGACCTCAAATGGAACCACTATATTGAATCCATAGCAAAATCTACTGCTAAGAAGGTTGGGTCACTATGTCGATGCAGGATGTTTTTTCCACCTGAATCCATCCTGCATATATACAAGTCAACCATCCGTCCGTGCATGGAGTACTGCTGCCATTTATGGTCAGGTGCCCCTGCCGTTCTCCTCAGTGTTCTTGACAGGCTCCAAAGGAGAGTCTATAATGTGATAGGTACTGATCTGGCGACTCGACTGCAGCCACTTCCCCATCGTCGAAATGTGGCCACCCTTTGCCTGTTCTATAAATACTTTCATGGCTTCTGCTCAGACGAACTGAGTCCCATCCATTCACAGTCAGGTTAGCCAAATGCAGACGACAATTCTACTCCTGCAGCTTCCTCTCTCGCACTTCCCGCCTGTGGAACTCACTCCCGTATTCTTGCTTTCCTGACTGCTACAACCTCCAGAAATTTAAATGCAAAGTCAATACTCATTTACTAACCACTGGACTCTAGCTCTCTCTCCACCCCAGTATAACCTTCCCTTTCTCTCCACCTATGTATCTGTCATTGCACCTGTTTTCTCAGTTTTCTATTGTTCCTTTCTAACTAGTTTGTACTCCTCACTCTTTTCTAATTAATCTTTCTACATTTATGTAGCCCCCTGCACATCAGTGGCATTTCCGCCTTGCTCGGGGTGAAATGATTAAAAAAAAAAAAAAGTAAATGTTCACAGAGACAAGAACCCTTAGTTATCTATGAACTCATTTATAAAAGAACAATATTTAACTATGAACTAACGTATAAACAGCTAATATTCAACTGTTGACTCAAGTGTAAACAATAAATATTTATATATTAACTCAATTAAAAACGACTAAAATTTCACGTATTAATAACCGATCATCATCATCTTATCCCCAATAATGTGTAGGGTAGTAACTTTTTGTTACTGTTTCCGTAACAAACTTTTTTACGGGGAAGAGTTATTAGCCCTGCGCCCAACCCCCAAACCCACAAACCTGACGGACCATTCTTGGTCTTTTCGTTTACAGCACCTGGTATTCCCTCATCTAAGTCATCCATCTAAGTACTAACCATGTTCGATGTTGCTTAACGTCGGTGATCGAACGAGAACTGGTGTATTCAACACGATATAGCCGTAGGCATATTAACTCATATTTGACTATATTTTCAAGCATAGAATATAAATATGTTCTTGTAAACGACAAATTGAATTATACACGAGTACAAACAGCTAACATTTACCTCTAGACTAAATTATAATCGAGTTCTATTTACGTAAAAAAATAACCAAACAATATTTAACTCTCCGTAAACAAAATAAATACTTCTAGACTTCAATATAATAAATAAATAATACGGATTTCAACAAATCGTAGAATCCAACAATCTTCGAACGAAATAAAAATAAATGCTCTGTGGAAATGAATTGTCAAAAGAAGTCTCAGCTTCTTTCTCTGTGTAAATCGAATAAATATCAGCATTGCAGCAAAATGCAGGATTAATTCATCTATTTTCTTGTGCTGTATGATATTAGCGTTTATTTATTTTTCGGTTTGATTCACACATTATTTTATTTATTTATTTATTTTTCAATTCTCCTCGTAGAAATATGATCCGTATGCGTGAATCTAGCGATTCACTTGTCCGAGTCTCAAGCGGCGTCTGTAATCAATAGTCATCCCCATTCCAATTGCAACTTCGTCTTCGTACACATGTCAGTTCTGTCACTGTCTGTTGGATTATATTATCATTTATCTGTGAATCAATCTGCCGGGTTTTCTATCAATTTTTGCCCACACATATTACTTCAAACGATATGATTAGCGGATAATCGTATTTTAAATAGAATTTTGCATTTTTAATCATAATTTAAGTGGCGTATACTTGGTCTATTGACCTGCGCACTCAAGAAATCTTAACGAAGAAAATGTGCTCACCAGCAGGAAATAAGAATCATATTCAATTTGTTAATATTTCTTCAATGCGAAGAGTCTTAGACATTGTACACAGTGTTTAAAACAAATACAAAAATTGGGCGTTTATTTAAAATATGAGTATCATAATCATATCGTTGATACAGTTAGTCGAAGTAATTGATGCTAGATTAATAATAGCTCGATAAGATTAGATTATCTTTGTCTGTCTGTCTGTGTGTCTATATATATCGGCTTACGGCCACTTCATGGTGAAACACCGAATTTCAATTCATAAATCGCCCAAACCTATCTGCGTTTCCTTCACAAACATACGAGATATCCGCAGTAATTTTAATAGTGTAGAAGCATTCCTCCAAACTAACTCAACCGATATCTTAGCTATATGTGAGACTAACCTTGACCCTTCTATACCCTCCTCGGAGCTGTTCGTTCCTGGTTACCTTCCCCTCTTCAGGAAGGACTCCAATGTTCATATGCATGGGCTTGGTGTATATGTCAGCGAACAACCCCCTCTTGATTAGGGTCACATCTCTTGAATCCCTGGATCATTCTTTCATGTGCTTCCGTCTCTCACTTCTAAGCTCGGTTAGCTATCTCTTCTTCCTCTACTGCTCCCCCTCCTCATCTGATTTGATAGCATCTCTACTAATATCGACAGGGCCATTTCTTCTCACCCATCTGCCCATATATTTGTGTTTGGCGATTTTAACGCCCACCACACCAAGTGGCTGGAAAACACAGTCACCGACCTCAGTCACCGACCGCACCATGTATGTTTCAATAACCCAAGTTCTAACGCAAGTGGTGGACTTCCCCACGCGTTTCTCTAATAACCCTAACGGAAGGGACTCCTTACTCGCCTCTGCTTTACTTCCATTCCGGACTCCTGCACTACCAGGCAGCTCTGCCCCCTCGGAAACTCTGACCACGCCGGAGTTTTCGTCAAATATCTCAATTCGCTCTTACTCTACCCAACAAATCCAGACCAGCAGAATATCATACTGCTACCAGAGAGCAGACTGGGACTCGTTCCGAGACTTCCACTGCGACGTCCCCTGGAACAACGTCTTCGATCTTCCTATCGAAGATTGTGCGTCCGGGGTCTTCTCTTGGGTTAAATCTGGCATCGATGCTTTTATCCCGGCCAGGAAATTCCAGCTAAAATCAAATTCATCCCCCTGGTTCTCACCCGCTTGCTCGGCCGCCATTGCCCATCGGAACCATTTCTTCCGGCTCTATTGAGGCTGCTCGTCGAACCAAAACAGGCGCCTTTTCGCCTCAGCACGTAATAAGTGTAAAAATGTACTGAACGAAGCTAAGAGGGCGTTTGCTACCAGAATGTGGCAACGCATAGCATCCTCTAAGTTTGGCTCCAAAGATTACTGGCGATTCTGCAAAAGCGTGCTCAACAAGAGCAATACTTCAATCCCCCCAATAATCAATGAATTTGAATTTCTCACCTCCCCAGCGAACAAGGCTGAATGCTTTGCCCGTAGATTCTCCACCAATTCGTCACTGGACTCGTTAGGAATACCGACACCCGACTTCCTACCCAGAACTAAGGCTCAACCTAAATAACGTCCACATTACATCCTCGCTGGTCTCCAAGATAATTGCACAACTTGACCCACACAAAGCGAGCAGCGGGGACGGAATCCCAGTCATAATACTGAAGAAATGTGCCCCAGAACTCTCCTCGGTCCTCTCTAAACTCTATAACCTCTGCCTATCTGCTTACTGTTTTCTTGCCTGTTGGAAGTCCTCCTGTGTAGTTCCTATATTTAAGAATTCTGGCGAGCCCTCAGACCCTGCCAATTACCGTCCTATTAGTCTCCTTCCGATCTTCGGCAAAGTTTTCGAAGCCATTATCAACGCCGAGGTTATTCAGCATCTCACAGCCCACAGGCTTCTCTCTGACAAACAGTACGGGTTTCACTTCACCAGGTCTACTGCTGATATGCTAACGACCATTACCGAGTACATATACCGGGCACTTGACAAGAATGGCGAAGCCCGAACCGTTGCCTTGGATATCTTCAAAGCATTCGACAGGGTCTGGCACGCTGGCCTCTTATGCAAACTGCGGACCTACGGGATAACTGGACATCTGTTTGACCTCATCCAGTCATTCCTCTCTAACCGCACATTGAAGGTAGTATTAAATGGGCATGCCTCCCAAAACTACCATACGAACGCGGGCGTCCCTCAAGGTTCTATCCTAGGTCCCACGTTCTTTCTGATGTACATTAATGATCTCCTCGACGCCATTAGATCCCAAGTAGGCATGTACGCCGATGACACCACAATCTACTCTCGCCTCGATCAAAAACCCGGTGTGGGCGGCAAAGCGAACCTCGCTACCGAGCTTGAAAAGGACCTCCAATCCGTAGTGGCCTGGGGTAGGAAATGGCTAGTAAATGGCTTCTAAAACGAAGCTGTTATCAACTAACCACTATAGACAATCGCATCTACCTCCCATTAGCATGGAACAGGCTTGCCTCCCAGAGTGTAAAACACTACGCCTCCTTGGCCTTACACTTTCGGCGGACCTCAAATGGAATAACTATATCGAATCCATTGCCAAATCTGCCGCTATGAAAGTCGGTTCTCCGTGCAGGGCCCGGAAGTTTTTCCCACCTGAATCTATCCTGCACATATACAAATCTACCATCCGCCCATGTATTGAATACTGCTGCCATATCTGGTCGGGTGCCCCTGCTACTATCCTTGGGCTTCTTGACAAAATACAAAGGAGAATCTGTAACGTGGTTGATACTGACTTGGCAGACCGGCTGCAACCAGTCTGTCACCGGCATGATGTGGCTTCCCTGTGCCTCTTCTACAAGTACTTTCATGGCTTCTGCTCCGATGAACTTAGATCACTGGTGCCGCCTAAGCACGAATTTACACGAGATACTAGATTAGCAACTAGGTCCCACGCTTTTACAGTTAAATAGATAAGATGTAACCGTAAATTCTACTCCAACAGCTTCTTTTCTCGCGCTTCCCGCCTGTAGAATTCCCTTCCACAAGTCTGCTTTCCCGACAGCTACAATCTCCAGGTGTTTAAATGTAGGGTCAATAGACACCTCCTATCACACTAACTCCCAATTATTCTCAGAACACTCTCATCTACCCAACCCTCATTCTCGGTATCCTTACCCGCCTACCACCCACCCTCTGACATTTCCTATATTTAACCATTCTCGGTATCCCTACCTGCCTATCATCCACCTTCTGACATTTCCTATATTTAACCATTCTTTCTCCACTCTATGTAGCCCCCTGCGCAACAGTGGCAGTGAAATGCCTTCCTCGAGGTGAAAAGCTTATAAAAAAAAATTCTCGTTTTGTTCGTTAAATTCACGTTGATCGAACGAGAACCGGTGTATTCAACGTAATATGCCGTAAGACGATGTTAAGCAACGTGAGCCTGGTCATTACTTAGATGGGTGACCGCTTGGGAATACCAGGCGCTGTAAGCGTTCAGTGACGGGTGTGCGTTGTGGTGCAGTGGATGTCGGCTTGGAAAGAGAAATCGGTGAGCTGAGTTCGAATTCCAGTTGAGTACCCTGCATTCACTTAAGCACTGGTACCCTTGGAAAAGGTAATTAATCCGTCACTTCCCACTTCCCACCAGATATGGGCTAAATAACAGGATGGGCCTGGAAGGCCAACCATCCAGTGTTGGTGTCACAATAAAAACACCCTTGGTAGCCCTGGCGAAGCCTCAAGTATTTAGCTATTTGAGAAGATTATGAATTTCGCTATAAACTGCGCCAGGGTTCCATATGCACAGGGAATACTGGAGGGGTGTAGTGAGCACTATCTCGGTCGAGGCCGCAGGATGACGACGATATTAACTTTGGCTCGAATCTGCTTGGGGAAGTTATGATTCCCATCTTTTCAACCATTTATAAGTTAATTAGTATGACCTGTGGTACTAAAACAGTTCTTTCAAAAACAAAATTGCGTACAAAAAAATTTGATTTCGGCATTGAATAACCCATAGAAATTGATATTCCGCTAAACAAAAACACTCAATCAATATATAAATGAACGGACTTTATTAAAAATGAGCAGGTATAATGTTTGTAATTTATTTAATCAAACATGCCTAAAAGAGAATTTACTGCCTAAATACAGAAGCATATATATATATATATATATATATATATATATATATATATGTGTGTGTGTGTGTGTGTGTGTGTGTGTGTGTGTGTGTGTGTGTGTGTGTGTGAACGGAGAGAATGAGAATGGGAGAGGTTGAATATTACGACACTGGTTAGAAATACTGACTCTTTTTGAGATTTCCCGAAATTTATCTATGATTGTGCGTGTGATAACTTACCTTTTCGAAGATTGATTTGGAAACATCAACTGCTTCACCTTTCCAAATAGATAAAATAATTTACACATTTGTTTCAAACACACACACACACACACATACACACACACACACACACACACATATATATATATATATATATATATATATATATTTTAATCATATCACCACAAGCAAGGCGAAAACGCCACTGATGCGCAGTGGGGTACGTAAGAGTGAAAAGATTGGAAAAGAGAAAAACCGGAAACCACAACCTAAACAGGAAACAAGGGATGAGCCTCTTCACCTGTTCAATAGACGTGGGTGGAGTGTGATCCGAGTGAATAAAGAACGAAGAAAACGATTTTTTTACAACGTTCAAAACATTAATTGAAAACAGTGCTCGATATATAATATATAGAACTGTGAATATTTATTATAAATTATATTTTAGAACATGTACAATTTTTTATATATCCACTACAAATCGTACATTTGTTTCGACATTGAAACTACAATGTCTCATCAGGTGTTGTGGACATGAATTGAAAGCCTCTATTCTTATATTTGTTGAGTTGTGTGTAGGATGTTGGTGGGGGTTAGTGATAAGGGAACAAGTCTTGTGGTACATGTTCTAAAATATAATTTATAATATATATATATATATATATATATATATATATATATATATAATATGTTTAATACTAATCGAAGTCATTTCTACAGTTAAATATTTACTTTTAAAATGTGCTCAATAGAAAAGTAGATCATAGTTATTATTATTATTATTATTAATATTATAGCATAGTTCACCTTATCAGCTATAAGGTTTTGGTGTTTAATACACCATCGTCAGGCAGGGAAATGTGGTTAATTTGCTTGGTGATATATATAGATGAGGTGGTTGAAAAAATCGTTATGTTGATATAGCAAATATTGGATTGTATTAAGGTGATGGTCTCAAGATAGTCCTGCAGAAGATAGAATTCTTAACTACATACATAGCTTATGAAGAAACTAATAGTACAAATCAATATAAAGAGTAAACTTTCTTGACGCTATCCTAGATGAATTAATAACACATACTAATCCTATGTGAAACATAATGTTCACCATATCTTAAATACATCTTAAATCTAATCACCCACCGTCTATTAATAAATACATACCACATTCAGTTGAACACAGAATAAACAACAATTCTTTAACTAAAGACATGTTCTATCAACACAGTAATTACTACAGTCAGTTAATTAAGTGCTATACGTGATACACGCTTGGGCGATCATGTCTCGAAAGAGACATGACTGACTGGGCAGTATATTATCCCGCAGTAGGTTGCCATTGCTTTCTGCAGTAGACTGGTTGCCGACCAAGGCTATAGAACCCAATCTGTCCTGCTATTTAACCCATAACTGGAAGGAAGAGACGGATTAATACCTTTCCCGAGGGTATTTGCGCGTAAGTGAATACGAATGGATTCAACTGGAATTCGAACTCGGCTCCCCGCTTTCTCGTTCCGAGCCGGTATCCACGATATCAAATTACTACAATACAGCCTTAAAAAACGGCTATACAGTAATTACTACAATACAGCCTTATAAACAACGGCTATAAATGCAATGATATTAAATCTCCTAAGCAAATTAATCATAATACCAAACATAATCGAAAAAAAATAATTTGGTATACACCACCATTTAACCAAATGGTTAGTATCAAATAAGGCAATAAATTCCTTAAATTAGTTCAGAAACACTTCGCAACTAATAAACCCCTTAGTAAAATTCTTAATAAAACTAAACTCAAATTTAATTTGCTGCACTGATAATCTTGATATAATAGAGAACACAATAATAAAATCCTAAAACAACATAATGAAATGAACCCTTACCAGTTTATTATAAATAACGATAATATCAGTAATTCTTGAAATTGTTATGGCCCTAAGGTATGTCTTCTGTAAAATAATTGCTTTAAAAATTTCATCATATACCGAAGCTACCATCTCCACTACTGAAAATCCTAATTTTACTAAACAATATTTTGGATGTACCAAGAATAGTTTTAAGACAGGATTTTATCACCATTACCTATCTTTCAGTATGAAAATATATAGTAATTATACCTCACTCTCTAAATTGGATGTGCGTTGTGGTGCAGTGGATATCGACTCGGAACGCGGAATCGGGGGAGCCTAGTTCAAATTCCAGTTGAATTCCTTGCCTTCACTTCCGCGCAAATACCCATGGGAAAGATATTTATCTGTCTCTTCCCTCCAGTTATTGGTTAAATAACAAGACAGATTGGTTACTATAGCTTTGGCTAGCAACCAGACTACCGCAGAAAGTAATGGCAACTTACAGCGGGATAATCTTCTGCCCAGTCAACTTATGACACCAGGAAGATCATTATTGCTGACCAGAAACAGCATAGGATCTAGGAGAGAGCCTTGACGGACACCCGTGTTCGTGTGAAAGGATCTGAAAACTTGCCCGTTCAAAACAACTTTTATTTCAATATTACCGATTTAATTTTGTGAAATGATGCCGACGTAGTATCAGAGAGAAATATTGCACAAATTTTGACATTAGCTCGAATAACCACAGTGGTTTCAATATTAGATTTCAGTATGCATTATTTGTTACCAAAATCCGAAATACTCAAACATGTTATTATTAATCTAAAAATTGTATTCGTTACTAATTATATGTTTATAAAACAAATCCATTTTAGAGTCACAAATACAAGCGGCAATAAGATTCTTAAAGGGCTTTAAAACTGCAGATTCTACACTCAGTAGACAATGATTGTCTTGTGAACTTGGTAATGTAGTAATTCTGAGTTCTTACTCTAAACAAGGCAGTGTAGATGTGATCTCAGAGGGAAAAAAGTAAACCAGAATAATCTACTGCCATAGATGAACTAAATTGTTCAATTCGAAATTCCTAGAAGGATACCCAAGATAAGCAACTGATGAAGACCGGAGTTTACAATAACCGAAACGTTGTGATAATAACAAGAAAGATTAAGACAACAATCAGCATGCAAATATATTCAGAGATGTTTATAAATGTTCGCAATTTATGATGGGAATAAGGGGTTACTGAGTGTGAAAGGATATAAGAAAAACATTATGACGCAGAGAGAACAGTAAAAGAACAGAAATTCTTCTTCTTCTTCTTCTTCTTCTTCTTCTTCTTCTTCTTCTATGTACCTTGTCCCTTCAGGACGTCTCCCTATCCCAGGAGGCTCTTAGCACGCTTTCTCCTGTAACGTCTCCCTGCCCCCGTTCTGTCATCCACCTGCTTAGACCCTTTAAATATGTTATCCGCTGCTTTCCTCTGTCTCTTTTTCCCTCTATCTGGTCTGTTAGCATCAGGTTCTTCAAGCCCTCCTTCCTCATTGCATTGCCCCAGGAACTTTAGTTGTCTCTTCCTAATGCTCAGTATTAATTTTCTTTTCGTTTCCATCATTTCTAAAATCTCGTCATTGCTCACATGCTCGGTCCACGATATCCGCAGCATCCTTCTGTAGAACCACATTTAAGAAGACAAAAATAGACAATTGACATTGTATATAAATTTTGGAAACTAAAATTTAACTGGAAGACAAAAAACCGAAAGAGAGCTCTACAAACGAAACATGTGAGAAAAGAACTTATGACTATATCTAACCAATTCAACTGTAAAATAATGAGACATTTTTGCCAATCAATATTCCATTTAAATTCGTATAATTTAATTACCATAGAGCAAAGATAATCAGAACGATTACCATTAAAGTATTTAAAGAAAAGACACAGGGATGCTACATTATGATAGTAAGAAAATGACTGAAACCAGGATGACGGGTCATGACCATTAACATTGCGGATTCTTCTTTTAATTTTATCAAGAATCTCTAAATATATAGAAAAAGCATGAATACTCGAAGCATGGAAAAATGGTAGACTTATAAATATGTATGATTTATATTAGAAAGAAAAACTCTCTAGAATGACACATTAAACCAACTTTTAAAATTTGTAATACCTAGGTGCATTGTCAGCCGAGTACAGATTATGTATTTAAATATCTCAACCAATCTGTATTGATTTCCGTAGGTTCTGTAGTGGAGTATCGGGTTTTACGTTGTTCTGACGCAAGATAATATCCTCCCGATTGGCCAGTTCGGAAGCTTTTCTTCGATTGCTACCTTTAATCGATGCAACTTGGGAAATAACTTGTCTGAATTCAACATCTAAATTTACCAACGATGTTAGTAATGCGCACTTCCATTCGAATCAGATTAGATCCACATTATCACCTTCGAATGCAGAAGAGCATTTCCTTTCTTTTTTCCTTGACTAGATCAGCTCCACATTGTTGTAAAACAAAAAAACAAAAAATAATACTTTTATTCATTGCCAGTTTTCGTTCTTTTAAAATATGAACAAATTTTGTTGTGTCTAAATAGAGAATCGCAGAAAGAAATGCGCTTCATTAACTGTTTTCCAAGAATTCAGTATCCATGTGCTCTCATATAGATGACAAAGCACATGTAACATAGATCATCTTAATCGGCAATTTATTATGGTCAACATCAAGATGGTAGGCCTACCGGAATATTCCACGTTCCTCCAGATCGAATTTACTACTGCTGAACCTAGCGAGATAGTTACGAACGGTAATCTGGCACCAGGTTGATCTGTTTTGTTGGAGGTATAAAGTTTTTGTTTTTTTCAGGTAAAAAGTTATCAGTTGAGAAAAGAATATCTTATTTTCCTCTATTTACTCTTTTAACGCAAAAAAAATCACACTAGTATAGAAAACGCATTGAAATGTCATATCTGAATATATATATATATTTTTATATATATATATATATATATATATATATATATTGTCATCCACAGACAGATCTGTTTCGCTGTATCACAGCTCATCAGTACGGTTATACATCCGATTCTAAGCGTCACTTAGATGTGCAACTCAAATGAAAGAATGGGGCACTCATCAATTATCGAACTCACTACTCAGTTAAAATTCCTCCAACGAGGACAAGCTTGCTAACAATTGCACAACATCGATATTTATATATATGTGTGTGTATTTGTGTGTGTGTGTGTATAAACACGCCCTTATATATATACAATTAAATATATTTTTTATTCAGGCAGCAGTCGCTCTTTTATGCAGGTTTCATTAAAAATGACAGACAAGTTGTGATAGTTAATTTTTATGTAATTTTTCGTGTGATTTCTTTCTTTTGACGATATAAATTATATAAAAATTCTACGAATGTTTTATTCATCCGAACGCTTTCGGCTCTACATTTAGCCATTTTCGACGATGAATGTTATTTTACATGTAACAGAATGTAAGTGGAGTTATGTGGAACAGTGGTATGTGTTGTGTTGGTTGGTTGTTTTGTTTTTATGGCATATCAAACTCAGCGGGTCATTTGTTGTTAACTAAATTTTATTTATTTATTGTTGGTAATACCTTTTTTTGTTCAACAATTTATTGTTGTTTTTATATAATTTTTGTGTCTAGTAATAAATTTTTGTTTTCGAGTATCAAGATTCATTGGGATTTGTTTTTAAGGGCAGGGTCCCCAAGTCCTACCCTTGGTTATTTATCCCATAACTGGAGTGAAGGAACGGATTAATACCTTTCTCAAGGGTACCAGTGCTTAAGTGAATGCAGGGTATTCCACTTGAATTCGAACTCGGTTCACTGATTTTTCTTTCCGAGTCGATATCCACTGCACCGCAACGCACATCCGCCACTAAACGCTTACAACACTTGGTATTACCAAGCGGTCACCCATCTAAGTACTGATCAGGCTCAACGTTGCTTAACTTCGGTGATCGAGCAAGAACCAGTGTATTCAACGTGTATGGTCGTAAGCAGGCACATCCGTCAATAAACGCTTACAGCACCTGGTATTCCCAAGCGGTCACCCATCTAAGTACTGACCAGATGATAAGTACTGACCAGGCTAAACGTTGCTTAACTTCGGTGATCGAGCGAGAACCACTGTATTCAACGTATACGGCCGTAAGCCTGTGTTATGAACCGAACACGGTTAGCATGTTGTTGGCGCATTCGTAGTTGATGTCATTGAGTGTTGTGTTTTTGCTTTTATTAATAAGGCCTTCATTATTTTTTATGTGGATGATGCTATGACATTTGTGTTGTCCACTGGATAGGGTTTGGTAGGTCTCCGTGTGGGTCTAAATGAGATCAAATTGCGCTCTGTTGAGAGAGATGTAGCGTCAGTCTTAGAGTTAGTTTCGTCGTGGAATGACTGATATAATTATTTACCAGATTAGGATCAAGAAGGCAGTTCCTCAAAAGACATGTGAATTCGTGAATAATGTTGGTTCGTTGTAGTTTAGATGTGACGGTTGAATTGTTTTTGATGATGAGGTTAGCCGTTTTAAATTTAGTATAATAGTTAATTAATTCAATTTTTTTGTTCAAGTCGACAGGAGTTGCGTATTTTCCGGATGAGGTTTCAGAGTGAAGATTTGTCCTGTTTATAATTACTATGAATTTGGTTTTTGCAGGAGATATTAATGTTATTATTATTATCAGCGTGTTTACAGTGAAAGAAAATGTCTGGTATGGTATTAAAGCAAATAATTTGGAAATCTGTTGTTGATGAGTGTTTGTATGGAGTTATGGAGTTCTTTGAAGAATAGGGATCGATGGGATGAATTCTCGTATGCTCTCGTGAGGAAATTTATAATGACCACGATTTTATATCTAAGAAGACATTGATTAATGAAATTAAGGTGTCAGGAATTTTTACTGGTTGGTTTTTATATAAAGAAGTAATGAAAGTATTATTACGTGACTCCACGAGGACATCTAAGAACGGGAGTTTATTTATTTATTTCTTTTTTGCTAAGCTCATGTGTGAAGTTGGCTAAAAGTATGGCCGAAAGCCCTCGGATAAACAAAGCATTTGTACAGTTTTTATATAAATTATGTCTTTAAACGAAAGAAATCTTAAGATCACATAGAAAATTACATAAAAATTTTAGCCATCACAACTTGTCTGTCAGTTTTAATGAAACTTAAAAATACACACACACACACACACACACATATATATATATATATATATATATATATATATATATATATATATATACGTGACTCTTCAGAAATGAATTGAGTTCTTTCGGTGACGGGCGTGTGGATACACCGCTTATATACAACAAGTTAAAATTTCCCTTCTCTGATTCTATGCGCCTATGTCTTAGTGGAGTAGCGACTTCGACTGACACCAAATAGGTCGAGTTTCGATCCTGGCCAGAAGCAGTGGATGTATCTAGCCACACTGATGATTTATGATACAGCGAAACAGGCTTGTATGTGGATGACTAATATATTATTCTCTCATTACGATTGAACTCTCTAGAGAAGGATATTTTAAAAACAATTCCCACTTCTGCGATATATGCGTGACTCTTCAGAAATGAATTGAGTTTTTTCGGTGACTGGCGTGTGTATACACTGCTTAAGTACAACACGTATTCCATGCGCCTATGGCTTAGGAGGTAGTGATTCTGACTGACATTAAATCGGTCGAATTTCGATCCCAGCCAGAAGCAAGTGGATGTGTCTAGCCACAATGATGATCTGTGATACAGCGAAACAGTCTTGTATGTGGATGACTAATATATGTGTGTATATATATATAGGAACTTATCTCTCTCTCTCTCTCTCTCTCTCTATATATATATATATATATATATATATATATATATATATCATAAATCACAATCACCCTTTCAAACAAATCGTCAATAACCTCATCACGAATCACGAATAGTTTTTTTACATTGTGTTTCAGTTGGTATATACGCAAATACACATGGGAAATTCATTACTTCTTCCTCTAGCTTTGGGTTAAATGGCAGGACAAACTGGGTTCTATAGACTTGGTTGGCAACCAGTCTACCACAGAATGAAATGGCAGCCCACTGCAGGAAAATCTCCTTATTCAATCATAATTCGAATGTGACATAATCGTCCAACTCCTGTATTCTGTATGGCATTTAACTGATTTATTGATATGTATTAAAACAATATATGTATGTGTGTAACTGCATGGCCGTATCTGACTACTGGGCACACCGGGCACTGGTCCGGGCCGATCCGTGCAATAATAGTGAAAATCCCGGCAAGGAAAAATGTCTTCGTCAGAAATCAAACTAAACAATTCACGAAAGAAAGAAAGAAAGAAAGAAAGAAAGAAAGAAACGAAGAAAACATCCGAATGAACGCAGTAAAAATCTGTTTGTTTATTTATTAATTTTGGGAGAAAAGACTGGTTATACTCAGAAAGTCTGAACCCGATTTCTTGCTTTCGTTCACGTTCTGTGCCTAATTTCCATTAGAATAGCCGAAAAAATTCACCAAAATCATAGTTTCTGGAAACGGTTGACACTGATGACGTCATCACATTGCCAACTAATAAATCCGGGCAATTTTCTCTGTGTCCAGTGTTTTTTTAACATCAGCTACGGCCCAGTGTGTGAGTGTGTGAGTGTGTGAATGTGTTTGTGTGTATGAATAAAACTTAATCATTACCAATCAAATAATGTTTCTTTAGAATCAATAAAACAAAACCATTCCTTCTTAATTCAAATTGTCACGAAATGAAGTGTAGATTTCTGCATCAACAATAACAGAAAAAAAGCGTTTTTGCTGCACCACTGGTGATAAAATATTCATCAGATCTTTACTTTAAAAACAATGTTAAATATATCAGCAATAAATGGATTGTCTGTCCGCATCAGGTTCACAGAAAGAAAAAAAATCCCTATAAATCACATAATATGCAATTTTTATAAAAAATCACTATAATTATTTTTTTTAATCTCAATTTTTTTATTTGAATTTCCTTTATCTCAAAAGAGGAAATTTAATCTGCTTGAAAAAATCCTTGTCATTGTCAAATCTTGCTGAATTCACAGCAAAAATCATAATATGTATTTTATTTTATTTTATTTTATTTTATTATTATTTTTTTTTTGCAAAGAATAGCATTCGAGTGAATGTTGTATATCAATTTAGTTTAGCTAATGATATAACTCTGAAACATTCTAGTACGGTCGAACAAAGAATTATATATATATATATATATATATATATATATATATATGTCATTCTTAGTGCGACCGTACTAGAATGTTTCAGGGATATATCATGAGCTCAACTAAACTGATATAAAACATCCACTCGAATGCTATTCTTTGCAAAAAAAAAAAAAGAAAAGAAGAATATATATATATATATATATATATATATATATATATATATATATTCTTCTTCATGTGCCATGTCACCTTCAGGATGTAGGTGATGGTGATCACCTGGCTCTCTTTTTGTCACTCTCAATATTTTTCCTCTTCGTATTTCTCCCAAACCCTCCTCTGCCATCCATTTCCTCAAGCCTATTAAATATGCCTCACACTGCTTTCCCTTGTCTCTGTTTCCTTCTATCCGTCCTGTGAGTATTAGATTCTCCAGGCCGTCCTTTCTAATTACGTGTCCTAGGAACATCAGCTGTCTCTTCCTGATTAGTTTTCTTCTCGTTAGCATCCTCTCCAACACTTCACCGTTGTTCACTTGTTCGGTCCATGGTATCCTCAGCATCCTTCAGTAAAACCACATTTCTGTTGCTTCAAGCTTCTCCTTCATCCTTGAACAGATTCTCAAACATTCTCTGTCATACAGAAGATCAAATATCACATAGCAGTCCAGCACTCTTTTCTTTGAATTCAATGTGATTCCCCCCCTCTCTCTCTCAGTACTCTGGTTAGCTTTTCAAATGTTTCTTTGGCCATGCCAATTCATCTTCTGATCTCAATATTGCACGTTTCATCCTTTGACAGAACGCTTCCCAGGTATTTACATTTCTTTACTTGCTATTATTTTATTTTATTTTATTGTTTTTTTTGTTTTGTTTTTCTATCTTTTTTTTTTTTAGTTTCATCTGTTGAAAAGATAGGATGTGCGTTGTAGTGCAGTGGATAACGACTCGAAACGACAACTCGGGGAGCTTAGTTCGAAATCCAGTTGAATTCCTTGCATTCACATCAGTACAAATACCCTTGGGAAAGGCATAAATCAGTTTCTTCCCTCCAGTTAAGGGTTAAATAATAGGACAGATTGGGTTCTATAGTCTTAGTCGGCAACCAGCCTACCGCAGAAAGCAATGGCAACCTACTGCGGGATAATCTTCTGCCCAGTCAGTCATGTCTCTTTCAGGACATGATTGCCCAATGCGTGTATCACGTATGACACTTAACTGACTCATTGAACAGATAGTTTACACTCTTTATGTGACAGTTGAAAACGAATGCATATTTTACGCTGAGTCGAGTACAATTTCTGATCAATTTAGTTTTATTTATATCGCATCAGTATCTTTGGAATCATTCTTCCATCAGTTATGGCAAACGGAGGTGTGTTGTCTAGAATGTCAGCCAGTGTATGAGAAAGTAAACTCTGACTTGATATAGGAGTAAGACAGTTTGGAATCTTTGAGATAGTGTGCAACATTTCTCTGTCATCAGTTGTTCTGAAAGGTTTGTATGAATCTAAACCATCACCAGTATAATCAAATCATCTGCGTGGATAGTTTTTCGGCTCATTTGTAAAATTCTTGAAATTTCGTAGGTCAAAATCGATGGCACACGAGATATATATAAAACAAAATATTCGATATTTAAATCCGTTGGATAACCATTTCTACGAGGAATTTTTCGCTTTTTCAGCAACGACTGAAACCAAAACTTAATTTATTCATATTCAAATGTGTTAAAAGATTTTTTTACAGGCCAATCAGTCAGTTAAGTACCATACGTGATACACGCTTGGGCGATCATGTCTCGAAAAAGACATGACTGACTGGGCAGAAGATTATCCCACAGTAGGTTGCCATTGCTTTCTGCGGTAGACTGGTTGCCAGCCAATGCTATAGAACCCAATCTGTCCTATTATTTAACCCATAACTAGAGGAAAGAGACGGATTAAATACCTTTCCCAATGATATTTGTGCCTAAGTGAATACAATGAATTCAACTGGAATTTGAACTTGGCTCCCCGATTTGTCGTCCCGAGTTTTTACAGGTAGAAGTCCAAAAACAATAATCTATACACAGGAAAATAAAAAGGGGTGGGGTTAACAATTTTTGAATGTAAGGAAGTAAGAAGGGAAAAGTAGACAGATATCTCTGTCTCATATTAGAATACGTACCCCTCCCCCACACAAGACCCTATATATATATATATGCGTGTGTGTGTGTGTGTGTGTGTGTGTGTGTTTAATAAAAACTGTCAAAATTTTATATCCTATCAAAAGAAAATACGTTATAATGTTTGCAGTATCTTCGATCCTGGTTAATATATATTTCCTAACTATGTTTTAATTAGCCCACTCCATGCAAGACGATAAAGCCACTAAGAAACAATGGGTTACTGATGATAGAGAATGTGAGTGCTGTATCGCCGAAGTGAATACGATAGATAGAGAAAGTGTGCTGCGGTCTTAATAAGTACAATATCCGGTGCTAAACAGATATACATAGAACAGTACAGTCGTAACAATAACAGACAAAATAGAACTTACAAAACAGAGAGGAAATGTTTAAATTGTAATAGTAGTCGAAGTAGTCAATCCGAATATTACACGAATGACAGCCGAAAATTACACCTTGAATGCTACTATTCTTACATAAATAGACCATTTCAGCCATGGGCTATTCAATCAATCAGAGTACTGCAGGGGTGTCAGACTCTCTACAACAATGAGAAAATACTATTAACGAGAGAATTATAAAAGAGCAAGAATTAAGAACACAACAATTGACATGGTATTAAAATTATGAAGATTAAATTCAACTGGAACCAGGAAGCCGGAAGAGTCTTCCGCAGGCGAGAAGTACAACAGAAGAAAGGATTAACATAGAACGTGTAGTTAAATTTAGCCATTTCATCTGTAAAATAAAAAGACGTTGCCAGCAATCTAGTATTCTTTACATTCATAAAGTCTACGTGCCATCATGGAAAGTAATATCTATTTTGAAAAAAAAAAAAACAAAGGAATACAGAGCGATGGGAAAGGCCGGTCTTCAGTCTGTTTCATCCTATACTTAGCTAGGCACAGTTACTGACCCAAACGTATCACATTATTCTTTAAACCAAAACCACACATCCTTACTCACTATTATTACCACAGCCACCATAATGCCTCGAAGTCTCTATGAAGTCAAAACTAATTCTCATGTCTCTGAGGTGGGCAATAAGATCAACAGCTTTTAAAAATGAAGCCCCAATAGAAGAAATTTAACCAAAATAATGCCAGCCAATGCTATAGAACCCAATCTGTCCTATTATTTAACCCATAACTAGAGGAAAGAGACGGATTAAATACCTTTCCCAATGATATTTGTGCCTAAGTGAATACAATGAATTCAACTGGAATTTGAACTTGGCTCCCCGATTTGTCGTCCCGAGTTTTTACAGGTAGAAGTCCAAAAACAATAATCTATACACAGGAAAATAAAAAGGGGTGGGGTTAACAATTTTTGAATGTAAGGAAGTAAGAAGGGAAAAGTAGACAGATATCTCTGTCTCATATTAGAAGACATACCCCTCCCCCACACAAGACCCTATATATATATATATATATATATATGTGTGTGTGTGTGTGTGTGTGTGTGTGTGTGTGTGTGTGTGTGTGTGTGCGTTTAATAAAAACTGTCAAAATTTTATATCCTATCAAAAGAAAATACGTTATAATGCTTGCAGTATCTTCGATCCTGGTTAATATATATTTCCAGTTACTGACCCAAACGTATCACATTATTCTTTAAACCAAAACCACACATCCTTACTCACTATTATTACCACAGCCACCATAATGCCTCTAAGTCTCTATGAAGTCAAAACTAATTCTCATGTCTCTGAGGTGGGGAATAAGATCAACAACTTTTAAAAATGAAGCCCCAATAGAAGAAATTTAACCAAAATAATTACCATGAAAGTATTTCTAGAAAAGACAGAAAGGCAACAATGATAGAAAAAAGACTGAAACCGAGATGCGGAGTCTAGACCAATAATATTGCAAACCCTATTTGGGATTTTAGCAAAAATCTTTAAATGTTAGTTTGTTCGGTTTGAATATTTACTCAACTACATATGAACCATTTTGTTGCACCATCATTCTCCATTTTTCTTTCAAATGAAATATTACGTCTTCCACGAATTGTTCTCGGCAAAGAACTCATTATGTTCTTTTTGTGTTTGTCATGAAAAGAATTAAAAATTTTAATATTGAGATTATTTTGCAAGGAGTTGAATAAATTAAAAACCGAAACATATGGTGTAGAGGATAACACATCCCAGCCAAACTGTAACAATTTTCACCGGATCAACAAAGAAACGTGTGGTCTGGCATTATCTTGCCGGACAACAAATCCTTTCCTGTTCGCCAATTTTGGGTATTTTTTCTTGAATTGCTGCATTAAATTCGTCCAGTAGCGAACTGTACTTTTGAGATTCAACTGACTGGTTACTTGGAAGAAACTTATAGTACAGAATGTCTTTCGAATTCCACCTGATGCATAGCGTGACTTTATTAGAACGTTGACCAGCTTTTAGGTTCTCTAAAAGTGGATGTGCGTTGTGTTGTATTGGATATCTGCTCGGAACGAGAAATCGGCGAGCCGAGTTCGAATTCATTTGAATTGCTTACGTGCAAATACCCTTGAGAAAGGTATTAATCCGTCTCTTCCCTTCAGTTATGGGCTAAATAACAGGAGAGATCGTGTTCTATAGCCTTAGTTGGCAACCAATCTAGCGCAGAAAGTAATAGCAACCTACTGCTGAATTATCTTTTGCCTAGTCAATTGGAGTAGATAGACTAAACTATCGCCCGGTTTACACTCCACCCACGTCTATTGAACAGGTGTAGAACTCATCCCTTGTTCCCTGTTTAGGATGTAGTTTCCGGCTTTCTCTTTTCCAATCTTTTCACTCTTACGTAGCCCCCTGCACATCATTGGCGTTACCGTCTTGCTCGGGGTGATATGATTAAAAAAAAAAAAGAAAAATGTCAGCCATGTCTCTTTCGAGATATTATCGCCCAAGTGTGTATCACGTATGTCACTTAACTCAGGGGTTCTCAAACTTTTTGACTTACGGATCCCTTTATATATCCACTATAAACGCTTAAGAAATTTATACATAATTTTTTACTAAAAATAACTTATAGTTTTACATTAACGTAGTAAAAACTGGATTTAAGCTTGCTTTAGACATAAGTGTTCAAATAAAATAAATCAATACTGCATGTTGATGCAAAATATAACAAAATTAAATTTAAATTACTTTGAATTTCACTTGATGAGTAAATCCACGGACCCCCTATCTTAACCTTGCAGACCTCCTGTGGTCTGCGGACCACAGTTTCAAAACCCCTGACTTAACTGACTGGCTAATATCGCTTTTCCAGGATTTTTTACTTAGAAAAATATTATTAATGATCCGTATCTCACCACCTGTCACAAATTTGCTTAAAGGGTGCTGTTTGGTTTGTCTATACAGTAAATCACAGACAAAATTGCGATCCAAATGCTTATTTTCACTCACATTAGGTGATAACCCAAAATTATAGAAATTTGAGTAACAAAACTTTACTAATTACTAATGAAAGGCAGATTTTGATAAATTTAATGTTTCTGTCATTTTGCGTAGTGTAATGCGGGTTGGATGTGCGTTGTGATACAGTGGATATCAGCTCGGAACAAGAAATCGGGGTGCCGAGTTCGAATTCCAGTTGAATTCATTGCATTCACTTACGCGCAAATACCCTTGGGAAAGGTATTAATCAGCCTATTCCTTCCAGTTACAGGTTAAATAACAGGACAGATTGGGTTCTATAGCCTTTGTCGGCAACCAGTCTACCGCAGAAAGCAATGGCAACCTACTGCGGGATAATCTTCTACCCAGTCAGTCATGTCACTTTCGAGACATGATCGCCCAAGCGTGTTTCATGTATGGCACTTAACTAACTGAATGCGGGTTATTCTCAGTCAGTGTCTTGATTTGGTCGTCCTCTGCTATGTGTGTGTTGCGGGGTTGTGATTAATAAAGATACAATCACCAACTATGAACATAGTGAACCACTTCCGTACAATTCTGTCTGCTAAAAAATACTTTAATATACTCAGAACATACCTTCTTTTTTATACTTGCAGGACATTTTTGCTTTTGCTGTAATATAAAAGCATCAAGTGTCTAAGATGCACCTTATAATCCACTATTTTCATAGAGCTGAAAAATTGACACGATTTAAGTAATTCGAAACTGTCTTTCTAGAGTGATAGAAGTGTAGCCTAATCGGAAATATACAAATATTATATATGACGATAAATCTGACGACTTCTAATGTGTTGGAACATAAATGGTTAAGAATCAGCATGAACTTTCTGGACAATCTAATACATTGCAAGTACACCAGACCAGACGAAAACCAGAACATACCAGATCTGGTAGCAATATTTAAAGTAACTATTTACTTTTATATGGGCAAATAATGTGGACTTAACATGAAAGTTTGCTATCAGATATATGCGCTTAATTAGTAGACGCATATTGTGCCGATTTACATTTGGGTGTGTACGTATATTATAAGTATATTATAAGTATATTATACGTATATTATAAGTATATTATAAGTATATTATACGTATATTATAAGTATATTATACGTATATTATAAGTATATTATAAGTATATTATAAGTATATTATACGTATATTATAAGTATATTATAAGTATATTATACGTATATTATAAGTATATTATAAGTATATTATACGTATATTATAAGTATATTATAAGTATATTATAAGTATATTATACGTATATTGTATATTAGAATTGTAGATTGTTTATTTTAGTAGAGGGTCAAAACATTCTTATACTATCTATGGCTGCCGTAGTTTTCGTAGTTGAAAGGATTTTTACGGGGTGCAAATGCTCTCTCCACTCCCAAGTAGCCTTAGTTACCAAGCAGAGTTCGAGAGGTTAGTCTGCTCTGCTAACAAAATTTCGCTTGATGTTATAAGAATTGAATCCGTATCCTTCAAATTATGAAGTCAATACTGTTAGGCTTTTTGTATGAATTCTGATAAGTTAGTCGATTATAATGAGTTAGAAATTAGAAATAAATTGGACGTATCTTCATTGAAATTTTTCGAGACATTAAACAAATTAGAGCAATTATTGTCAAAATCTCATTTGCTGGACAAAATATTTTAATTAACGATATACGATTATCAGCAAGGCTTACTTAAGTTTTGAGAAGAACTTCCAATCCAATAACCATAATACCCGATTCTTAAAAGGTATATATATTCACCAAAAACCCACGAGCTGTTGAAGCTTGAGAATTATTTGAAGGAGGTTTTCTAAGAGGAGTACGTTTGCTGATTATGAGAATATGTAGAATGAATATCGGTTGACACAAATTTTCGGTTAGAGATATCAAGGAAGTTTTTATCAGAAGCCGTTTTACACATGTCTGGAAGAGGTTGAGATTCCTTCTTACAATTGGAATTCGAAGAGAATGAGCATGATTTCACACTGTGTACATGGTATAGCAGATCTTGGCTGATGAATCTAAAGAATGTGGCTTGTGTGAATATTTTTTACTTGGTATTAGCAATAGAGTAATGAGAGGTTTGTAACTTTTTAACCGTGGGAAAGAAGTTCTAGCACTGAAATAAATCATCACAGAAAAGGACGCAGAGACGCTTTTGAATTCGGTCAATGCTAGAGAATAAGAACCAGGTAGATCCAGTCAGGGATATATCAGCAATACTCAATTTTTGGTCTGATCTGACACTTGTTAATATAGTGCCTGTCATAAAGAGTAAGGTGCTTACTGGAGTGGTACAAGTAATTCATTATTAATGCAGCAAAATTAGCAGTGAATCTGTGAGTTTGACTTGAGAGTCGAGGTGAGCTGGAGAACCAATAGACATTCAAATTAAGGAGTCTGTTTGAGCGTACGTTCTCTCAAGACGAGAAAAAAATTGGGGTCTGTCTAATGAAGTAGAAATCTCTTAACTAAAACGAAAGACGTTTTATTTTTACCGAAAGCGTATATTGTGTTCTAAAGTAATTTTAATGTTATCAGCATGCTACTAATGTATTCATTTGCTTCCTTTACATTACAGCAAGTGTTTTAATTTCCTGTTATATTGACTAATAAAGTGTCTACTTTTTGCCAGTATATGGGAGCAAGCGTAAAACCTACCGTCACGGAAAGTAGAATTGGCAAGATGAGTTCAAGTTTCTGTCTAATTTGCTGCCTTTACTTTTGTACTAACGATTTAGGGAAAGATATGAATCAATCTAGGAGCTCTGATAGAAAGTAGAAAGTGAAAGAGAGAAGAAAGGACTAAGAAATTTGAATATGTAGTCATTAGTAAAATAGGAGCCCAAAGTGCCAATTACAGATCGGAGATACTAAAATCAAACAGGTGTTAAAAATGAAATGACCGCTTTTCTTGAGGACACTTGACCCAGTGGAAAACAGTATTGGTGAGATCCAGTGATTTGACGCAAAGTGTTCAATACCTGGCTACAGCAGTGGTGACCAAATAAATTAGAGAATAACACATCCGGAAGTAGCACGGGTCAGGGATCAAGAAGAATGTAACTATGTGATCGAAATTAATGATTCGGTTCAAAATTTCAATCAGCATGAACTTTCTGCTGATAACATCAAAATTTCAATCTCCTGAAGAAAACCGAAGCGTACAACTTTCGAAACATTTCCAATCTAAACCTATATATAAATGGAACTTTGTGTATGTTTATATGTCTGTGCGTGTGTCCGTTACCTATAGACTCCGAAACTGCTGATCCGATTTTCTTGAAAATTTACACAGTTGTACTATAAGCGTCTGCGAGTGTCCTTAGCTAGGTTTTGTGTCGAGGTACCCCCGTTAAATATCGAAAACCGATAATCGAAAAAAATCGGGTTATAGAAGGAGTGGTCCGATTTTAATCAAATTTGATACACTCATAGACAAAGACATAAGAAACGATATTCAGAAGTTTCAAGGTTGCAGTTCTTACAATAGTGCAGAAAATCGATAATATATATATATATATATATATATATATATATATATATATATATATATATATAAGATGTTTGTGAGTGTGTCTGTTTATCTGTCTGTATGTTTTTTTTATACAAATCCACAATTTTTATCCGATTCACCAAACTTCACACAAATATTCTTTAGGCTAAGTCTGAGTTCCAGGACTATGGATTAGTTTTAAAGCTTTCATTACATCCGAGCAACGCCGGGCTATACTGCTAGTATGGCAATAAAGATGAGGACAACTGTCCGAACAATGTAAATAATGTATACGATTACCATTTATGTATACTTTTACCGACTGAGTCATTCACACCTGTGTTCGGGTCTTGCTTTTTACTTTTCCTATAAGAGACATAACGTCTCGGCCAAATACCAAAAATCGCAATAACTTTTTATGCATCTGTCTTACTTGATTTTAAAGTGTACAATCTTCAATCACTTACGTGCTCTCCCTTTTATTAGCTTCTGGTTACGCCACAAAGGCTTCTTCTTCACATACGTTGATTAATGTTGAACAACGTATTGGCTATTTCTTTGGAAATCAAAGTAACATTCACAGAAGCCAAAGCTGTACATACTTGTTCCTTCAATTGATAGAATTGATTAAGGCTTGTCAATGCATTTGTTTGGATGTGCAATTCTAAGCAGCTCGGAATCAGAACTTGGCGCACCAAGTTCAAACTTCTTGGGGATAGGTCGAGTATCGGCATTCCATTGCATCTTTATGCGATTTGACAATTAAGAGTATTCCTACTCTGAGTCTGGTTGCAAAAGTGTACGGTCTGCGTTGCTTTTTAACCCTCTAGGGCCATTCGTATCATATTTGATACAGTATTTCCCTATAAGGAAACATTTGGTATTTCCCTATAAGGAAACATTTGGTATTCATTGACTGAGCAGTCAGTACTGCTTTCATTTGAAATTTATAAAATATTTCTCTTAAAAAATTTTTCAGGAAAATATTTCTTTCAAGGCTTGTTTTCATACTGTATCAAATATGATAGAGGCTTAAGGCATAACTCGTGGGGGAAAACGATCTAAACATGCCTTTTCTGATGTGCATTAGTTTGAAAGTGGACGCTGTAGACTAGACAGGAATTTGAACTCGCTTCCCCTATGCCACTTTTTGGCTAGTATCCGCTACACTACCTGCACATAACTCAATTTTGACTACACATTCTTTGTGAGACGAAATTTTATTTACCATAACTTTTCTGCAAGAGAATGTTCAAGGCTATAAGTCTGGTTACACCAACGCAGATTAGCCATATAAAAGTATATATACCTGAGGCTAAACCTCACCATTGCACTCTAGGCGTGGATAGTCGCTGCCACAACCGATGTTTGTTGGGTCTTAGCAATTTCAGCTTTGCCCTCACATATATGTTGCCCACCATAAACTCGAACTTATGTCACATCACATCTCAGTGGTGAGATACGGTAAATATCTATACAAATATGTTTAAAAAGAATGACCCGTATTCGAATGTTAATCATTTTCCTGGTGTTATCCCTGGGTACGGACCCTCTCGATCGTGCATAAAGCCATACCATGGCGCGAATCCAGGCCTATGAGTAAATTTGTGTAGATCGAAACGTTTATAGACCGTTTGGTGTTTGTGCGAGCACGAACGGACAAAATACGCTCTTTCTCGGGCATGCTATTGTATCTTGTTTTTAATCAGTTATATAATAAGAGAAATGTTGCCTTGTTGAAATTTATTCCAATTTTACACACGTGCAATTTAGATGCATAATTTATGTCTGTCCCCGTTTTTAGTGAAACAAATCAAATTGCAAAGAAAAAAAACTGAAAAAAAAAATTAACAGAAAAAGAAATGTTCCCTAGCAAAATATTTTAAGGTCGTACTAGTCGCGGTATTTCCAAAAATACAAGAATTCCAAGGCTAGCATCTGTCTTTAGATTAATTCCCGAACGCCGTGCTAGAAAGAGCAATAGAGTAACGAGTCGTTTGTGATGTTTCTTCTGTGGGAAAGGATTTATAGTGCTGACAATAAATCATCACTAAAAAGGACGCGGAGACGCTTTTGGGCTCGGTCAATGCTGGAAAATGATAACCAGGTAACTCCATTAAGGGATATATCAGCTAATACTCAATTTTTTGTCTGATCTGAGACTTGTAAATATAGTGCCTCTCATAAAAAGTAAGGTACTTACTGGAGTGGTACAAGCAATTAATTATTAATGGAGCAAAATTGGCAATGCATCTGTGAGTTTGACTTAAGATCTGTGGTGAGCTGGAGACCCAATAGACGTTCAAGTTAAGGAGTCACTTTGAGCGTACAGTCTCACATGATGAGAAAAAACTGGCATTTACCTAATGACGTAGGAATAGCCTCTTAACTAAAACGAAAGGCGTTTTATTTTTCACCGAAAGCACACATTTTTTTCTTGCGCTAAAGGAATTTCGTGTTATCATGCTATTAATCTATTCATTCGTTTCCTTTACATTTTTTTAATCATTTCACCCTGAGCAAGACGGAAACGTCACTGATGTGCAGGGGGCTACATACATGTAAAAAGATTAATTAGAAAAGAGTGAGGAGTACAACCTAGTTAGAAAGGAACAATAGAAAGCTGAGAATGCAGGTGCGATGACAGATACATAGGTGGAGAGAAAGGGAAGGTTATACAGGGGTGGAGAGAGAGCTAGAGTCCAGTGGTTAGTAGATGAGTGTTGACTTTGCATTTAATTTTCTGGAGGTTGTAGCCGTCAGGAAAGCAAGAATACGGGAGCGAGTTCCACAGGCGGGAAGTGCGAGAGAAGAAGCTGCAGGAGTAGAATTGTCGTCTGCATTTGGCTAACCTGACTGTGAATGGGTGGGACTCAGTTGCCAGTCTGGTTGCACGAGTAAACACCTGTTGAGGAGGCATTAGTGACTAAAGTTCGTCTGAGCAGAAGCCATGAAAGTATTTATAGAACAGGCAAAGGGTGGCCACATTTCGACGATGGGGAAGTGGCTGCAGTCGAGCCGCCAGATCAGTAACTATCACATTACAGACTCTCCTTTGGAGCCTGTCAAGAACACTGAGGAGAACGGCAGGGGCACCTGACCATAAATGGCAGCAGTACTCCATGCACGGACGGATGGTTGACTTGTATATATGCAGGATGGATTCAAGTGGAAAAAACATCCTGGATCGACATATTGACCCAACCTTCTTAGCAGTAGATTTTGCTATGGATTCAATATAGTGGTTCCATTTGAGGTCTGAGGACAGGGTAAGTCCGAGGAGGCGTAGCGTATTACTCTCCGGGAGAATCACTTGGTCTATGCTTATGGAAGGCAGGAGAGGTTGCCTGTAATGGGTGACAGACAACAGCTTGGTCTTAGATGAATTGAAGTTGACAAGCCACTTCTTGCCCCAGTTGACCACAGAGTGTAGATCCCGCTCAAGGCCAGCAACAGCAAGAGTGTTATTTTGCTGTGATATTGAGTAATAGAGAGTCTACTCTTTGCCAGTAATATGCGAGCAAGCATAACACCTAGTGTCATGGAAAGTAGAATTGGCAAGGTGAGTTGAAATTTCTATTTCATTTGCTGCCTTCACTTTCGTACTCACGGTCTAGGGAACGAAATGAATCAATATCTAAGTAGCCTAAAATACAGGACTTCCTATAGAACGTAGAAAGGGAAAGCGAGAGGAAGGACGAAGAAAACTGAATACGTGATCATTAGCAAAAAGACGAGCCCAAAATGCCAATTACAGATCGAGGATACTAAAATCAAGCAGGTGTTAAATACCCGCTTTTTGTGAAGACACATGGCCTAGTAGATAACAGCGTTGCTTAAGTCTAGTAATTTGATCCAAAGATTTCAATACGTGGCTAGAGTATTGGTGAACAAATAACTTAGAGAGTTGAGTTAAACGAAGATGAGTAAGGCATCCGTAAACGTATGGCTCATGAATCAAGAACAGTGTACCTCAGTAATCAAAATAAAGGGTTCGGTTCGAAATTCCAATCATCTGAAGAAGGTCAGAACGTATAACTCTCGAAACATTGTGAATACAAATATAGCAATAAAGATGACAACTGTCATAACAATGTAAATAATTTATACAATCATATATATGCATACTTTTACCGTTCGAGTGATTCACACAAGTGATCAGGTCTTGCTTTTTTATTTTTCCTATTATAACCATAACGTTTCAGTCAAATACCAATAAATTTAAAAAAAAAATTCATGCACCTGTCTCGCTTGTCTACGGTTATATCGCGTTGAATACACCGGTTCCAGTCCGATCACCGAGGTTAAGCAACATCGAGCCTTGGTCAGTACTTAAATGCGTGACCTTTTGGTAATACCAGGTGCTGTAAACGTTAGGACCAATAATGGTCCACCGGTCCTCCACGTTTGGGGTTTGGGTGCAGGGCTAACAAATCTGCCCCGTAAACAAAACAGTTTGTTACAGAAACAGCAGCAAATTTGTGTTGCCCTATGCACCATCTGGGTGTGATGGATAAATGATGATGACGATGAACTGTCTTGCTTGCTTTTCAAATGCACTATCTTCAATCACCAATGTACTCTCCCTTACACTAAATTCTGGTTACCTCACAAAGGCTTCTTTGTCACATGCGTTCATTATTGTTCAACAACGTGTTGGCAATTTCTATGGAAATCAATGTAACATTTACAGAAGCCAAGGGAGTAAATACTTGTTCCTTCACTTAAGAGAATTGTTTTAGGTTTGTCGAAGCATTTGTTCGGATCGAGAGCTTGGCTCACCGAGTTCATATTTCTTGGGGATAGGTCGTATATCGGCATTCCTTTAATTTTTTATGCAATTTTATAATTCAGAATATTTCTATTCTGAGACTGGTTGCGAGAGAGTACGGTCTGCGTTGCTCTTTAAAGCACAACGCGTAGGGGGAAAACGATCTAACCACGCGTTTAGTTTGAAATTGGATGCTGCAGACGAGACCTGAATTTGAACTAGCTTCCTCTATGCCACTTTTAGACTGGTATACATAACACTACCTGCACATAACTACTTCTGACTACACATTCTATTTGTGTACGACGTCCTTTTATTGACCCTCATTTCCCTGCAAGGGAAAGTTTAAAGCTATAAAACTGGTTACAGCAAAGCTGATTAGCCATATAGAAGTATATAAGCCTGAGGCTAAACCACATCATTGCACTAGCGGGGGAGGTTTGTGGTCGCCACAGCAACCGCTGGTTGTGGGGTCTGGGCGATTTGGGCCTTGACCCAAGCGTATGCGTTCTCCACGATAAACATGACCTTGTGTCTCATCACGTCTCAGTGGTGAGACATGATAAGCATCTATACAAATATGTTTAACAAAATGACACGTGTTCAACTCTTAGTCATTTTCCAGATGAGTAAGAACCCTCTTGAATGTGCATAAAAGCCATACCATAGCGTTGCAGAGGATTTTTAGTCCTTTACGAATTTTTTTTTATAAGCGTTTCACCCCGAGCAAGGCATGTCACTGCCACTACTGCGCAGGGGGCTACATAGAATGGAGAAAGGATGATTAAATATAGGAAATGTCAGAGGGTGGGTGATAGGCGGGTAGGGATACCGAGAATAGTTAAATATAGGAAATGTCAGAGGGTGGGTGATAGGCGGGTAAGGATACCGAGAATGAGGGTTGGGTAGATGAGAGTGATCTGAGAATAATTGGGAGTTAGTGTGATAGGAGGTGTCTATTGACCCTACATTTATATTACGATTGGTCCAACAAGAAAAATAAAAACAACTCCAGTTTGTAACCAATAAATTAAAATATATTTAATAAACAAACAAACAATTAATATCAGTATACATAGAGTCGGAGGAAAGTTGTTAGCTGTTCTTCGAACAAAGTAAGATGTAGGAAGTGTTTTCTTTCGCTGAAAAAGGTTTGTTACAATTGTTAGCAAGATTTTCATGTAGGAACAAATAACATGAAAAAACAATTGTTTCGAATGTCACTGTGAGTAATACGAATTTTGGTCAAGAGTTCAAAGATCAAAAGTTCTTGATGAAAATGTTCAGACAGAAGACAAAATTCTGTGTCTGTGTGTGCGTTAGGCAAGAGATGAGTAGAGAGATAGACTTACGTGTAGTGTAGTCTTTTACCAGCCTGTGGGTCTAATGAGGAGCTTGCTGAAAGTCACCGTTTTATTTGCAGATATCGGATCAAACAGCAAGCGCGGGACAAGCTTTGTTTACATAAGAAAAATATGCGATTGGCTAAAAATTAACAAATCACCAACACACACGTGAATGTTGCTTCAGAGGTGAAAGGTTACAGGCGACTGCGATTCCTAAATTGTCCTATAGAAGAACAGTAGTGATTTATTACCCAATCGCAGACGAGTAAATGATATGAACAGAATGTGGGTAAGAAAAACATTGCAACCCAGCTTTGTGAGTACAATTGTGTAAATCGAAGTACTCATAGGCCGTTTTGATAGCACAAACGGACACAATACGCTCTTTCCCTGGCATGCTGTATTACTTTGTCTCATTTTTCACTCAGCAATATAATAAGAAATTGTCGCCTTGTTAAAATGTATTCAAATTTCATAAGTCGCAATTCACATGCATGATTTATGTCGGTCACCGTTTTTAGTCGAACAAAAAGACATGTTCCCTCGGAATAGATCGTCCCTAATCGCGGTGCTGCCAGGAAAACAAGACCTCAATGGATAGAATCTGTCTTTAGATTTATTCCCGGGCGCCGTGCTAGAAGAAGCGACAGCTGCCACAAGATACAAAAATTACGTCTCCGAAATCTCTTGATTTTGATTCCGCCCAGGCGTACCTGAGTGCCACTGACGACAAAGACCCTTTTTAAAAGCACATGCGCACTTCTCGGAATAAATCGGAAGTAATAACATGTCATTCATCAGGTTTATCTGTTTTTAATCGGGATATAATAAATATAATATTAATTAATTATAACTAAAATAAAGACACTTATTTCTAATAAAACACAAATTTTAAACTTATTTAGATTAGTATTATATACATAATCTAACTTTAAAACATTTAAAATATTTTAGATATTAATATTTTGGTTGCATAGAAACAGTTTCGATTGTAGGGCAAGGGCCGTAACTCTTTACATCAATTTCCTTATGACTACTCGATGAAGAGCGAGTAGATATTGTTGTATCACGTACGTATTTAACGCCGTTGCGTGTTTCTGGTGTATTTTATTTGGGTGCCTGTTCAATGTGTAAACAAAAGGATAAACTATAGGATACAAATCCTATGTCATCCAACAATTAACAAAAACACAAAAAGTAAAAGTGCACACCCGCAAAAATTAATCAGTCAGTCATAAAAATTTCCCAATATACAATAAATACAAAAAATATACATAAAACTATATTATCCAGAGCAATATGATATACACAAAGGAAAACTCAAAACGTCATCTAAAGTGGTTATAAATTGTAATCCATTTCAACAAGTTAATAAGCTCATCTCATCAGACCAAGTTGTGGTACAGTGGATATCGGATCAGAACAAGAAATCGGAAAGCCGAGTTCGAATTCCAGTTGAATTCCTTGCATTCATTTTCGCGCAAATACCCGTGGGAAAGGTATTAATCTGTCTTAATCTACAGTTATGGGGTAAATCACAAGAGAGATTGGGTTCTGTCGCCTTGGCTGGTAACCAGTCTACCGCAGAAATAATGGTAACCTGCTGCGGGATAATCTTCTGCTCAGTCAGTGAAGTCTCTAAAGAGACATGATCGCCCAAGCGTGTATCACGTATGGCATTTAACTGACTGACTGATTAATTTTTGCGGGTGCAAAAGCAAGTATACGGAAGGGAATTCTACAGGCGGGAAGTGCAAGCAAAAAGCTAATAAAGTAGAATTTACGGTTACATTGGTTTTCACTGTGGGAACTAGTTGCTAGTCTGATAGCTCTAGGGAATTCATGCAGAGGGACCACCAGAAAGCTAAGATCTTCAAATATATTATAATACATGGTTGATATTTATTATAATATATAGTTGTCACCAGGGAGCTAAGCACGTCATATATTATATATTGTAATATATGGTTGTCACCAGAAAAAAGACCAATATGCAAAGTACAAATTGGAAATAACAAAATGAAAAGAAGTGAATGAATTTAGATATATCAGATGTGTCTTAAAAGAAGATGGAAATATGACACCGAAATATGAAAAGATGCATTCCAAAACTTTATCATGCCCATAAATATAAAAAAATAATTATACTGTCAATTTGTTGTTTCTATAAAAAGTAAATAAATATAAAATTGATCATAGACTCAAAAAGAATTATAATAAAATAATTATAACAATTTTGACTATCATTTAATTCACTCATTCTAAACCCATGAGAATCAAAACCCACTTTTTTCCGCTACCCACAAACTATCGGAAAGACAGTCATCACGGACAGGCAGTTAACACGTGCATGAATTAAAATTTCGACTCCTTTTTCAGACCATGATATTAACATTATCTTCTTAGCACTCAGCGATTCGAAGTAAGAAAATCTCAAACACTTCTTGTATTTTACAATTAAATTGTCTGGGAATTTCAACTATTTCTAATCTATATTTGTCCCCAAACACACTTTTATTAAGTAAATATTAATTGATTATAGTGTCAAAAAGATTTATAATAAAATAATTATAACTATTTTAATTATCATTTAATTCACTCATTCTAAACCCATGAGAATTGAACCCAATTTTTCCGGTACCCACAAACTATCGGAGAGACAGTCGTCACGAACAGGCCGTTAACACGAGTGTGGTTTAAAATTTCGACTCCTTTTTCAGACCATGATATTAACATTTTCCTCTTAGCACTCAGCAATTCGAAGTAAGAAAATCCCATACACTTCTTGTATTTTACAATTAAATTGTCTGGGAATGTTTTCATTTCGACTATTTCCAATCTATATTTGTCCCCAAACCCACACTTTTATTAAATATCACTGTCTCTTGTGTCTTTAACACCCCACAAGGAACAAATACTAAAAAATACACGTTTTGTTGTTTCCACGACTTGCTGCTTCTCATATGTTTATATAAATGTACGGTGGTTTATAGTTATGACTCTCCTACAAGCTAAATACAAAGAAACGGGAAAATTCTATAAGACATATAGAAGAGTACTCAACTTCTATGTAATATCTATCTTTTCATATGACAGTAGATGCATGAGAACTTCCTAAAAGATGAAGAGGAAACATGGGACAACAGAGATGTCGTTCTACAGATGGATGCAGAGGGTGACAAAGACGAAGCATATAAGCAACAAAGACAACTTAAGGAAGACAACTTTGACACATAACGAGGTAGGAGGACTTGGAGAATGTAACACTCACAAAGTATATGGAAAACAAAACCGACATGCGTAGACCGCCGGCCTCCTAGCTGAGCAGCTTTTGCGTAGTGATGGCGGTATGTGAAGTGAAAAATATGTTCAAGGAGAAACTTTGCTAAAAGCCAGAAAGAAAAGGATGTTATTTTTTAATCGTTTCACCCTAAGCAAGGTGGTACCGCCACTGATGCGCACAGGGCTACATAAGATAGTAAAAGTTTAAGCAGGAGGAGAGCGAAGAGAATGACGAACCAGTTGCAGGGAGTGTCAGAGAAAGGGCAACAGAAGGATGGGAATACAGGTGAGATGACAGTTGCAAAGGTTGAGTGAGAAAGGAAAAGAACAAGATATACGGTGTGATGTAGAAAGGACGAAGGAAGTCAAGTGGATAGGAGATGGGAATTGACATTGCATTTAAATTCCTGACGGTTGTAGCTGTCAGGAAAGCAAGTATACAGAAGGGAATTCCACAGGCATTAAGTGCGAGAAAAGAAGCTGAGGGAGTAGAATTGTCGGATGCATTTGGTAGATTTAACTGTAAAGGTTGGGACGTTGTTGCCATTCTGGTTGCTCGAGTAAAATATTGTGGAGGGGTCACCAGTGACCTAAGTTCGTCAGAGCAGAAGCCATGAAAATATTTGTAGAAGAGACAGAGGGAAGCCACATCCCGCCAGTGTAAAAGTGGCTGGAGTCGAGCTGCCAGGTCTGTACCGATCACACTGTGGAGAGCCCTATTTTCCTACGCTCAGAAGGCATGAGGCACAGAGAAAAAGAGACAATATAAAAAAATAAATAAGTTTTTAAATGCATATACAAAATCTTTAGTTGAATTTCTTAAATTGGTAAGTGCATTTTCCTGAGGCTCGTGAATGGCTAATGGCTTCATGCAAGTACCTTACCGTGATGTAGAAACATCATTCATTTCCGGAACCGGATTGCTCTTTGCAATATGTATATTATATCCACACAAAATACGGATCGGCAGTTATCAAGCAAACCCTCATACGTGTTAGAAACCATTATACTATCGGGTTTTCTTTGGGCTTTCATAAAAGATCCCTACGCTAGCATTTTTCGAGATATAAGTTTGTGTCCTCACTTTGATGGTCTGCATTGAAATTTAACAGGGATTTCAAATGAAGTCGATCATTCCACTAATATTTAATTATTTTTTTTATTTTATTTGGTTGGGTTCAATATACAATGTAACTTTATGTTTAAAAAACAAATTTGCATTTATTTCCTTTGTGACTACTAGAAACAAAATACGTGATGTTATGAAAAACCGAATCCACTGAAAAACAAAAATATTAACCTAGTAAAATATTATTTCCTTTTTTACTAAGTCGCAAAGCCAGTTATAGTTATAGCGGGTATCTCTTATTCCTTTTCTAGTTATAGTAGGATTCCGTAGCAGGTTAACGGAATTTGGCCTTGTGGGAAGATAGCCCACTATAATTCATAAAATGATTATAATTCAAGAAAGGCAATTAGAGTATAAAATAACATTTATACATATATATATATATGTATATATATATAGCAATTGTGTCTTACAATTAAAACAATACTTGAAATAAAGGTCCAAGTTAGAGAGAGTCGTGGCAAAATAATGATGAGCTGAAAGAGATTAAGGCTTAGAAATGTGAAAGCGTCTTGTGGGTAAAGAATGTTCATTTAGGAGTTGCCACTTCAAAGGTCAGTAGGTAAGCAAGATGGTTTGTGTGGAAGGTCTTTGAAGAGGTCAGTTAGTACTTTTGAGAACAGGGAGAAAGTAAAAGGTTAGAATAGTACTCATGAGACAAGGAAGGAAGAAAGAGACAAGCATAGTAGCCGTTCGACTTGGGTCAAGGGAGAAACTAATTACACTCTTTTCCTCAAGTCCTGACTGTCTGACGAAGCGTCTATGTCTTCGCTTTTTATATCGGCATTTTGGATCAAACACAGCTAGTTTCGAATTTCATCCTGTTTATGATCCCGGGCTTCTCATTGGCTGGTAAATAAAAATGGTAATTTGATATTTGATTAATTTTTATTTTTCAACCGGAATATCTGCGCGAATCCACTTGCGCAGGGGTGATTTTTATTCATTCGCTTTCTGGTCGGCATAGAGCCAACATCCGGTTTGCTCGCTTTTGCTCGGTAGGTGGTATCACCGCATAGTAACTGACTCTAGAGACATTTAAGCTAAGGTGAAGTGACACCGGAAATACAAGGATCACACACACAATAAGGTGTTATGTGATAAAGTTGGCAAAGTCTGACAACTTTTATTTTGTTTTTGCGTGCCAGCTAGCAGTTCTTAGGCCATGGGATGAGGCCTGAGTTGTTAGTCGTAGTTGCACCGGGCTGATTATGTTGAATCGTAGGGTGTTGCCGCAGTCGGGTAGATAGACTGCGCTAACTGTTGAAGTACGTGTCGATTCCGCCGACTGCTCCGTAGATCACGTTAGCAATCGATGGCCAATCTGTCTGGAGTGAAAACAGGGTCGCTACACAAGATCGCTGCTGGATCGATCTGAACCGGTCACTGGATTGATACCGGGACGAGCTTGATACCGTTAGGTTATATTGTCATTAAGTCAAAACTATATTTAAAAGTCAAAAATTGAAAAGCTTAATATAGCCTATCCGATATGCTCGGAGCAGTGGACCACTGACTTCCAATGTAGAGTCCTGTTCGACCCGGCGGCGACCCAGCGTAAGCAGCTGGAACTCGCTGGGTCGCCGCCGGGTCGAACAGGACTCTACATTGGAAGTCAGTGGTCCACTGCTCCGAGCATATCGGATAGGCTATATTAAGCTTTTCAATTTTTGACTTTTAAATATAGTTTTGACTTAATGACAATATAACCTAACGCAATTAAAGTAATACAAATTATAAAAAGATATATACATAAATTATTGAAATACATTATTACAATATATTGTTATAATTAAAGATTTAAAAATGAAAACAACTCTGGTAAAAAATCATTATTCATGGAAAATATTTTTTCTGAAGACAATCACGTCCTTAACAAAATCTTATTTATTAAAGCAATTAAAAGCCTTTTTAATTAAATAATGTCATAGTTTTATTGCATTTTTTATGTTACGATTCGGAGCAAATTTTCGGGAAATGAGTGCGAAAAAGAAATTGATGATTTACATTCTTTAAGGAGTACTGTTTTAGCTAATAAAACACATTTTTGAATTAAAATTGAATTTCTCGAAATTTCATGAAATTAATTAAGTGGGGTGGGGAGGGTAACATATGTAAAAAATTAAAAAAAATCCAAATTTCTCAAAAAAAGATAAAAATCTAAAAATAATTTAATTCATTCGTAAATAAGTTCTGAAAATTTGATAAAATTCAACAATCATTGTTACATGAATTTCAAATTCAACGGGTTTTTACCAGATAAAAAAAACAAAAACAAAAAAAAAACGATAACACATTTATGGCAAATATTAGGCCGACGGCTTTTTTTTTTTTAATCATATCACCCCGAGCAAGGCGGTAACGCCACTGATGTGCAGGGGCCTACGTGAAAGTGAAAAGATTGGAAAAGAGAAAACCGGAAACCACATCCTAAACCGGGAACAAGGGATGAGCCTCTTCACCTGTTCAATAGACGTGGGTGGATTGTAAACCGGGCTGACACAGATAAAACAATATTTTAATCAATATGTCGAACGTGCTAGAAAGGATTAAAAAGCCTGATAAAACAATGAAAATACTTTGGTTTTTTCTCTCAATAATAACATATTGACAATTTATCATAGATCTTTATCAAGTTTTATTTTTCAACATGCTAAATATAGTAAATATCGAGGCTAAGCCGAATAGTGCCTTATAACGTAAATTATTCTCAGATTCTCCAAAATCCGTATTTGCACAATTTTAAAAAAAAATAAAACAAATATTAAATGATAGAATTTTATATTAACAAAACGAAATATGGGTCATTTTGATATTAAATGAAAATAGAAAATTAAATCGTCATTTCCATGTCTCTTGGCAAAATTCCATTTTTTTTTCATTTTTTTTTACAAAGTGTAACAAAATCTTTAAGATTAAATTCTTTTTCGCGAAACGAACAAAGTACCAACGAAAGATATATAATGTCCCCCCCTACCAAAAAATAATGTCCCCCCTCCACACCAAAAAAAAAAGCGAATTATCAAGCCGGATTCATACTGCTTTCTCCGAAAATAAGGGCGAAACTTTCAGCGACATAAGATATAAAGAATTTTCTAACTGAGATATGACAGGGATTCAATTATTATTTTGAGGAACTTGCAGTTTAACGCCCAAAATACTCAGGGTTCGACGCAAATCACAAGTAAAATTACATTTTTTTTTTGTATATAAATTCCCAGATTCCAGTTTAAATAGAAATTTTGACATACATAATGAATACACATTCTTCACAGCCCCTAATAGTGTTAGACAACCAAACAAAACTAAAAGTCTTAGATTTAATCAGGGAAATAAATCACTCACAGCCACGAACACCATCACACACGCATCCAGACAAAGAAATGAATACGAGAATACTACACCCACCAGAGAAGACGGGTTGGGGAATAATAAAAAAATGACCTGACATGGTTCAACTGGAATAAAACAATATAGACGAACTGAAATGATCCCTTACCTTTGACCCTCGCTAGGGTCAACCGTCGAGCACTTAAATAAATAAATAAATAAATCTACTCATGCGCAGAGCAAACCTGTTCTCCTCCAGCTCAAAATAGCAACTGCTTTTTATTTTTAGAAATGACACGGACATGTCCCAAAAAATCTGATATTTTTATCATGTTTCTGTTTTGTCCAATGGCTGTTTTATAATAATAATAATAATAATAATAATAATAATAATAATAATAATAATAATAATAATTATTATTATTATTATTAAAAAAAAAAATAATAATAATTATTATTATTATTATTATTTTTTCGAATTTGTTACTCGGTACAATCACCTCTCTTTCTTTCTTTCTTTCTTTCTCTCTCTGCCTCTATCTCTTTTTCGTCTGCCTCAATCGCTCTCTCTCCTTATTATAAATTATAGTTTAGAACATGTACAAATATTTTTCCAATATAACAGTGTACATTTTGTTTCGACATCGAAATTACAATGTCTCCTCAGGTAGTGTGGAAAGGAATGGAAAGCCTCTTTTCTTTTATTTGTCGAGTTGTGTGTGGGATGTAGATGGGGTTAGTGAGAAGAGGATAAGTCTTTTAAATTGTCCGTTAGTATTTTGAACTCGCCAAATATAAGAAAAGAGGCTTTCCATTTCTTTTCACACCACCTGAGGACACCTTGTAATTTTGATGTCGAAATAAAATGTACACTTTTGTAGTGAATAATAAAAATTGTACATGCTCTAAACTATAATTTATCATAAATATTCACTGCACTATAATATCGAGCACTGCCTTAAATTAATGTTTCGGACGTTGTAACTTTTTCTTCGTTCCTTATTCACTCGCATATATATATATATATATTTTTTTTTTTTTTTTTTTTACCTAGTGTTGTCTTTATTTAGTTTAATTTCAAATGACCTAATTTTTTTAAAAATAATTTTATTTTAAATCCTATATCTTTTTATTCCCTTTTATTAATAATTATGCCTTCTTAAGTAAAGGCCTTTTTCTAATACTTCAACGTTTTGAGGAAATTAGGTTTTTGAATTTGTCCAGCGTCTGTAATATTTAAAAAAATTTTTTTCTTTAGTTTCTTTCTTTTTCCCTCCCTTCCTTCTTTTATCTCTCTTACCACCTTTCTTCCGTGTTGCTTAAACTTAGGTCGATTTAACACGGCTTCTGTTAATTTTTAGTTACATTCTCCCTTTTTTTTGCGAACCCAGACGATGTCAATTTTTTTTCTTTTCTTATTTATTTGATTTTATTCTATCTTTTTCTTTTTCTTTTTCGTTTTTTTTTCTTTCCCTTTATTTTTATTTTATTTTATTTTATTTTATTATTTATTTATTTTTTAATTTCTTTGCAATCTATTTAAAAAGGAAAAGTAGACTAATTTTTCTCCAGTTTCTGAAAGGTTTTTTATGTTGCTGAGGTGATGTGTCGTCCCCCGTGGGGATCTTCATATCGAAATGGCCATTCAACATCTTTGAATTAATCCTTTTTTAATATATATATATATATATATATATATATATATATATATATATATATATATACTTTCTAAACATATAGTGTTAAATATAAGAGACAATGAATGTCAATTATATTTAATCATGAGCCGTTCTAAACATCGTATTTTGCTTTATTTTCAGTTGAAAATAATGACAAAAATTCTCCAAACTTTTTATAATCTTTTATTAAGGTGGTTCTAAGCTTTCGGTTGACATGAGCCATCTTATATATAATTCCAGGTGAAGAGGGCTGAAATGTAAAGCATCTGCATAACTAACATCAACATTGCCTGATGATGAGAATCTTTCTCGATATAGAAATTTCCGTGTCGCAAGGTACAATTGATACATAACTATATATATATATATATATTGTATAATTGACCAGTAATCTATCTTTTATCCAGGTTTCATTAAAATTGACAAAGTGTGTTAAGTATTTTATGTAATATTTTACGTGATCTTATGATTTATTTCTTTTGATGACTTAAATTATATAAAAATTGTCCAAATTTTCTGTTTATCCGAGTGCTTTTCGACTATAGTTGTCCTCTGAAGAATTGCGTTTTTGATCCTAAATTTGTAAATAATTATATCGGCCATACCACTACGAAACTGACTCGAAGACTGACGCTACATCTCTCTTAACGGAGCTCATTACGGTCTCATTTAAACACACACGGAGACCTACCAAATCATATCCGGAAGATATTGGTTGACAGCACAAATATAGCATCAGCCTTATGCGAAAAAAAAGTAAAATAATAGAGGTCTTATTAATTAAAACGAAAAACCCAACACCCAATAACATCAAATACGAACACGGTTACAACCTGCTTACTGTGTTCGGCACATAACACTTACCACTACTCCACATTATACATCACACCACTTATATTCTGTTACAAGTAAAATAACATTCACACTCGAAAATGGCTGAAAGAATAGTCGAAAGCGCTCGGATGAACAAAACATTTGGACAATTTTTATATAGTTTACGTTCTCAAAAGAAAGAAATCATACCATCACTTGAAAAATGACATAAAATCGTAACCATCACAACTTGTCTGTCTGTAAGGTCGCCAGTGTTTTTGTACGAAGTTGAAATTATTGGAAAATAAAAAATGAAATTGTTTACTTTATGACTTTGCCCGGACTCTAATTTTATTTGGCATATTCACGACATTTCGGCTTTTGTATGGTCTGACCTTCTTCAGGTAATGTATATAATGTAAACAATTACAATAGCCCATCTCAAAAGTATAGTTAGTCATTTAAGTGCCGTAAGAGATACAGGCTTGGGCGATAATGTCTTATTCGAGACTGACTGGACAGAAGATATTCTCGCTGTAGGCTGTCATTACTTTCTGCGATTTTCTGGGAGAAGCGATGAACTCATACCTTTCCCAAACAATATAGTTTCGTTTCATTCCGATGGGGTGCTGGTCTATTTTGACATGCGGGATAAGTCAGCCTGGTTTATCATTTTAAAGAGTTTACACTTTGATAATAGTGTCAATGTTCTTTGAGACCAGAAACTGAAAATACAAATGTAGATATTCAGTCGAAACCATACAGACTATTAATCATGCGCTAACAATTGATTAAAAAAAAACTAGTCGCGGTGTGTCATGCACGGGGCAGTTGCGCATTACCTCGGACCGGCGGGAGAAAAAACGGATTGAAGGGCACAGACAATGTTTTATGACCCTCGCTATCTTATCAATATTTACTTTTTTTCGATGAACATGTATATACGGATAAATCAAACTAGGCACAGTCAGTTAAGTGGCATAATTGATAAACTGGCTAGGCAGAAGGTTTTCCCGCAGTAGGTAACCATTGCTTTCTGCAGTAGACTGATTGCTAGCCAAGGCAAGACTCAATCTGTCCTGCTATTTAACCCATAGCTGGAGGGAGAAATCACAAATTAATAAGGTATTTGCGCGCAAGTGAATGCAACGAATTCAACTGGAATTCGAACTCGACTCTCTGATTTCGCGTTCCGCGCCGAAATCCACTGCAGCGCATCGCACAAAAAGTATAGACAAATATTAAAAGATGAAACACTTTCAAATTTAAACAATTGATATCTAAACTTATTTATAAATGGAACTTCGTCTGTGTGTGTGTGTGTGTGCGTGTGTGTGTGTGGGTCCGTTACCTAAAGACTCCAAAACGGCTGAACCGATTTTCTTGAAAAGTTACACAGTTGTACTATAAGCGTCTGCGAATTTTCTTAGCTAGGTTTTGTGTCGAGGTACCCCCGATAAATATCGAAAATCGATAATCATAATAACTCGGGTTATAGAAGGAGTGGTCCGATTTTAATCAAATTTCATACACTCATAGACAAAGACATATGAAACGATATTCAGAAGTTTCAAGGTTGCAATTCTTACAATAGTGCAGAAAATCGATAATATATATATATATATATATATATATATATATATAAAAGGCAAGATGTTTGTGTGTGTGTGTTTATCTGCCTGTATGTCTGTATTATTTCCAGTCCTTTTATTTTAGTTTTTGCTTCGGGTTTGGCTCTAAGTAGGTATAATTGTAGTTCTTAGTCTCAGCCATGATACCATTTACTCAGAGGACTTATTTAGCCTTCAAAATTCAGTTTACGACGAAAAAACTTATATGATATCGATACCAGGAAATCAAAATTTGACTTACATCCATTCATTTTTCTTTCAGTCTACGGTTTCGCTTTAACTGGAAACAACTATTGCTTTTTACTCTTTCGTGCCAACGTCCAAAGTGTCTGAGCTCCAGGACCATGGATTAGTTTTAAAGCTTTCATCCGAGTTCGAATTCCAGTTGAATTCATTGCATTCATTTACGTGCAAATACTCTTGGAAAAGGTATTAATCCGTCTCGTTCTTCCAGTTATGGGTTAAATAACAGGACAGATTGGGTTCTATAGCCTTGGTTGGCAACCAGTCTACCGCAGAAAGCAATGGCAACCTACTGCGGGATAATCTTCTGCCCAGTCAGTCATGTCTCTTTCGAGACATGATCGCCCAAGGGTGTTTCACGTATGGCACTTAACTGACTGACACCCGAGCAACGCCGGGCTATACTGCGAGTCGAAAATAGAAATAATCAACCTTCATGCCAGAAAAATAAAAAAGAAAAACAAAATCAAAATTCCACTGACACTGCTCTTATTTCATACACTTTTGACTTCCTCGCGATTTTTTTTTCAAGAGAGATGACGACAATATTAATAAAACGAGAAATATGAAAATGGATTTATTTATTTTCTCTCTTCCTGTGAATTGATAAGAATATATGAAATCTATTTATTCCTTAGATTACTTATTTACAAAATAATTTTATATTCACAGAGAATAAAAATATGGGAACCAATTATAATTAACAATATCTCTTACTTACTATTTTATAAATAAATAAATAAATAAATAGGAAAAAAGTATATTATCAGAAAAAAAAATTTCCTATTTCGCAAAATTTGAACTTTCTGTCCGAAAAAAAAAAAACTGACAAAAAAGGACAGTTATACCCTTTGTGCGTTGTGGTGCATTGGATATCGGCTCGGAACGAGAAATCGGGGAGCCGAGTTCGAATTCCATTTGAATTCCTTGCATTCACTTACGCGCAAATACCCTTGGGAAAGGTATTAATCCGTCTATTCCTTCCAGTTATGGGTTAAATAACAGGACAGATTGGGTTCTATAGCCTTGGTTGGCAACCAGTCTACCGCAGAAAGCAATGGCAACCTACTGCGGGATAATCTTCTGCCCAGTCAGTCATGTCTCTTTTGAGACATCATCGCCCAAGCGTGTATCACGAATGGCACTTAAATAACTGACTGACTGAATATAATAATTGAAATAATGTTTAAGGCTTCTACTGGTCATAAAGTGGGGGATCGGTTTTCTATTGTTATGAAGTAATAAAATGATCCCCCACTATTTACTACTTAATAATATAATACATCTCTTTTTTCTCTAGTCATAAGTCAAATAACAGGACAGATTGGGTTCTATAGCCTTGGTCGGCAACCAGTCTACCGCAGAAAGCAATGGCAACCTACTGCGGGATAATCTTCTGCCCAGTCAGTCATGTTTCTTTCGAGACATGATCGCCCAAGCGTGTATCACGTATGGCACTTAACTGACTAACTGAAATATACCCTACCGAGGGAATCAAAAGTGTATACAGTAATAGTGATGAGAAGGAAATAACCATCCTTTTGAAACATCGATTTTTCAGGGACTCGAAGTTTAATATACTCATAATCAGAATTGTATGATTACAAATATCGATATAAGGCACAGAAGTTCCATAAGTCTTTTGATGATTCAACTATCAAATAGCTTTTTTTCTGTTTGTATCTACCTGTGTTCAGGTAGAGAGAAAGAGAGAAAGAAAGAAAGAGAAAGAAAAAGAGAGAGAAAGAGAGAGAGAGAGAAAAAGAAAAAGAAACACACACACACACACACACACATATATATATAGAGAGAGAGAGAGAGGAGATATATAGAGAGAGATATAGATAGATAGATAGATAGATAGATAGAGAGAGAGAGAGAGAGAGAGAGAGAGCGAGAGAGATAGCGAATACAAAATGGATGGAAGTCAGGGAGATAGAAGTTGGCAATTGACATTGCATATAAACTTTTGAAGCTTGTAGTTATCTGGGAAGCAATTAAAGTATACAGAAATCTACGTACATGTAGTGCGAGAAAAGAAACTTTTAGAATAGAAGAGAGAGTTATATTTAAGTGTTTCAATGGCGAAAGAGTGGTACTTAGATGACAAACCAGTAGCACGCGTAAATTTATGTGATCAGGGAACCCGGAAAAAATCTCGTCGGGTTAGTTACCATCGAAAACTTTGCAGAAAAGATAGACATAGGCCATTTTAAGTTAGTAAGAAGGTGACTGAAATCGAGATGCTAAGCCAGGATCGATTGAATTGCAGATCCTTCTTTGAATTTTGTCGGGTACTTCGAGATGTATAACCGAATCAACCGACCAGATATGATAACAGTACTCAATGTACGTACGAATAGTACATTTATAAATATGCAAAATAGATTTCCTACCAGTTGAGGCAGTTATGAATTCGATGTAGTCGTTCTACTTTAGGTCAGTTCAGGGGATTTTTTAAGACTTGTCTTGAAGCCACTCATATTTAAACAAAGTTGAAAATGACCAAAGAGTACAGGAGCGAAATATATGATTTTTTTAGAGAAAACTGGATAAGGAAATTTAGCAATTAAAATTTCAAGGAAGTAATTATCTCAAAACGGGACTAGAATTTACTTTTCTTATTTATCCTAGTTTAAAATATATTTTGTTAATATATATATATATATATATATACAAAATATATTTTAAATATATATATATATATATATATATATATATATATATATATATATGGCCGTAGTTGATGTTAAAAAACACCGGGCACAGAGAAAATTGCCCGGATTTATTAGTTGACAATGTGATGACGTCATCAGTGTCATCCGTTTCGGATTTTTCGGTTATTCCAAAGGAAATTAGGAACAGAACGTGAACTAAAGCAGGAAATCGGGTTCGGTTTTTCTGTGTATAACCAGTCTTTTCTCCCAAAATTAATAAATAAGCTGATGTTTACTGCGTTCATTCCGATGTTTTCTTCGTTTTTCTTTCTTTCTTTCTTTCTTTCTTTCTTTCTTTCTTTCTTCGTGAATTGTTTACTTTGATTTCTGACGAAGACAATTTTCCTTGCCCGGATTTTCACTATGATTGCACGGATCGGCCCGGACCCATGTCTGGTATGCCCAGTAGTCAGATACGGCCATATATATATATATAATCGTTTCACTACAAGCAAGGGAGTACGCCCACTAGTGCGCAGGGGTCTATATAAGAGGAGCCTGAGAGGTTACATAAGCGAGCGAAGAGAAAGTTTTGAGTTTGAGTTTGAGTTTCGTTTAACGGCATATCAACACCTCTGTGGGTTATTTAATGCCAAAAAGGTGGCGTTTTAAGATTTTTTTTTTAAATTTAGTTATAGTGAGAAGGTTGATTTTGTAAGATTTTGTTGAAAAAAATTTTTATTAATATTTTTTTTTCTTAAAAAATGTTTTATGGTAACAATCTTTCAAAAATGTATTGTTGGAAATATTTTTTAAGTCAGAAACATATTTTCTTATAAAAGTCTATTTTTATACATTCATAGAGTTTTGACATCAGTTTAAAGAACAAACTATTTGCCCATAGCTGGGATCCTGACAGGTGTTACCATCCCGGGTCAGGGTGGACCTGAAACAACAGCAATTAAGAGGTGGTTCCATCCTCTTCACAATCTCCCAATCAGAGGCCTTGCTGCTGGACCACCGAAGAGAAAGAGGAACCAGTTACAGAGGGGATTATAGAATGGTTAGGAGAAGGATGGGAATACTGGTGTGAAGAGAACTGCGTTCGAGTAGCGTGAAGAGGAATAAGAACAAGATAAAGAGGGTGTTGGGGAAAGGATAAGAAAAGGATGGGAGTAAAGGAGATAAGAGATGGCAACTGACGTTGCATTTAATTTCTTGGAGAATCTAGATATCAGGGAAGCAAATATACGGAAGGGATTTCCACAGGCGGGAAGTGCGAGAAACGAAGCTACTAGAGTAGAAGTGGCAACTGCATTTGGTTTTTTTGACTGTAAAAAGGTGGGACTTTGTTGCCAGTCTAGTAGCTCGAGTAAATTCATGTAGATGGGGCATCAGGGAGTTAAACACGTCAGAGCAGAAGCCATGAAAATATTTGTAGAGGAGACAGAAAAAAGCCACAACCCGTCGGATAGAAAGTGGCTGGAATCAAGCTGCCAGGTCGGGATCGATTATATTGCAGATTCTCCTCTGGATCTTGTCAAGAATCCTGAGATAAATTGCAGAGGCGCAACAATTTAAGAAAGAAAATAAATAAGGATTTGAGATGTTGTTATCCTTTATCGATTGTCTGCAAATGACAGAAAATGATACGTAATTTTACGACGACAAACATTAATTAAAAAATAGATGTTGCAATGAAAATTACTTTCAGTCTATACAGGAAATATACAACTTCATGTTTTGCATGAAAATACAGAATATTTCTTTAAATATGAAACAAAGTCATTCCTGCATGAAAATACAAAATATTTGTTAAAATATTATATAATTTAATTTCTGCATGAATATACAGATATTTGTTAAATTCTTACTGTCGTCTTTTAAAATTTGTATTCATTTCCTCATTTTTTTTTTTGCAATGAAATAAGTTACAAAATGTTACAGAAAATTAAGCAACAAATTTTTAATTTATTAGTTTGAATATTATTGTTAATGGATATTCGTATTTGAGTAGATAGTGTGGATTTTCAATTTTTTTTTTAATAATTAAACTGTATATTTATATATATATCTACCGGTCTGAATACTCAAGAAGAAAATATCCTAACAAGATTCCTCGAATATTCAGGCCGGTACATATATATATATATATATATATATATATATATATATATATATATAGGGAGAGAGAAAGGGAGAGAGAGAGTTTAGTTATAAAACAAAACAAAGAAACAAAAACAGAAACAAAAAATATAAACAGAGTATCTACTGAAATACGAGTAACCGTTAAAAATAATGTTCAAACAAATTAAAAAAAAATTAAATAAGTGTCTGGAGATTAGCAGGCTTATCTAAGTAATATTTTCTTCAATTATCTGCTGTCCAAAATTAAGAATTTTAAATAATGGCATTGAAAACAATTTAGACCACGAATCACTAACAATCTCTAGAATACTTGAGGAATAATTCGTTCAGAAAAATACATTTTCGTTTTAGTGGAAGGCTTTCTTCAAATAGTCATTCTTATTTGAGCACAAGCACCATACTTTCTTGGACAGCACACCGTCCTCTAGATAAAAGAAGAAAAAGACTCGGGAGAATGACAGGTTCAGAAAGAGTATTTAACAAAATACTATTTCTGACATGGATTTTATTATGACTGGTATCGGCCATTTCGAATTTGGAAATAAGCAAACGTTTCAGAAATCAGGAACGATTTGTTTTTAATGGAGACCAGTTCCATATCCCACAACGAAAGATCTGACGAATTTGATATCTGAAATGTTACAATCTAGTAATTGCAATTCAGAGAATTTCAATTTGCTTAAAAAATTAAATGATTTTACATCATTGAGTAAAAGTAATAAAAAATCTTGTCTACTCTGTATTTTCAGATAAAGTAGTAATCGTTTAGAATGATCTGTTTTTTTTTCCTGATAAACTAAATTTCGATTTGATTCCGGTTGCTATCATAGGGTTGATGATTTTCTAAGCACCACTTAGATGTAGCACAAGGCCAAAACTATGGGGTACCAGTGAGAATCGAATTCATTACTCAGTTGTAGTAGGTTCCAGCGAGACAAGCTTACTAATTATTACACCACATCCGGGTGCCCAAATAGGGTTGCTTAAAACAAAGTGTCTACTCAAAGTTATACCCAAAAATAAATGAAAATAAAAAAAAAGAATAAAAGCTAAAACAGACAAGAAAATAGAATTTAAGAATAAATGAAAATAGAATGAAAAAGTAGAAAAAATAATATCGAAAGAATAAATAAAATGGAATAAATGAACCTGGGATAAAAGAACAAACGAAAAGAATAGAATAAAGAATAAAAGAAAAATGAAAAGAACAGAACGTAGAATAAAAGAAAAACGAACAAAGGAACATAGAATTAAAGTATAAATGTAAGAGAATAAGAGAACATACAATTAACGAATAAATGGAAAGAAATAGAAAAAACAGGAAGAATAAATTAACATAAAAGTATAAATGAACATAAAAGAATGAAACAGAAGGAATAAAAGAATATAGAATAAAATAATAATGAATTTTTTTAAATGAACATGAAAAGAATAAAAGACCATAGCTATGCAGAAGTAAGAATTATAATATGTCATTAAATTGTAATGTTGTCTATGACATTTTAATGAAAAGAATTAACTTTCCAAAACACTGAACAAAAGGATAGCTTTTAATAAAATTCGTGCATTTTTTGCATATGATTTTTATCTCAAATATCATATTAAAAATAGTAACCTACCTTATTTTGACATTTTCTATAATATAAGACAGAAGGTGACTTTGTCGATTTAAATATCATACAACACGATTTCTAGTTTTCTGCAATTAAATACTTTCACAGAATGCCGCTAACTGAATATCATTAGTAACTTGGGGAGAGATTAGTCTGCTAATATATTGTTTTCTGTTTCAAGTTTTCTTGTTAGCTAAATATGTTTTTCTTACTTTTAATGAGTTATAAAAGAAAACAATTTTTATGTGTGTCAATAAAGACAACCCAAGAGATGAAAATTATTTCTAGACTACTTATTAATTATGCAGAAATATAGCTAATGCAATTGCCCTATTACTGAAATACTGTTATAAACAAGTGATGATGATATAGAATATCAGAAATGTGTTAAGTATTACACGATTTTGGGCTTGTAATGATAGTTTGTTCGTTTATGTTGAACCAGAGGATATTATTTCACTATCTCTTAAAGGGATAGAATTAATGAGAATACAGAGAGGCACCTGATTAAGCAACGCCTATATCAGATGTTTATGCTTTAATTCACTGCTTATATATATATATATATATATATATATATATATATATATATAAACAAATATTTTCTGGTCTATGATCGTTGAAGAAGATCAAATAATTTAATGTTCTGTACCTCTTATTCTCAAAAATTCTTATTTTCCTTCTATACAGTTCTGAGCATTCGTTGGAACGAAAATAAGCCGAACTCAATCCACAACGCTAATAAATGCTTATAAGCTTTTCCTCTTTGACTCATATTTAGGTCCGAATATATATATATATTCGGACCTAAATATGAGTCAAAGAGGAAAAGCTTATAAGCATTTATTCGCAATGTGGATTTGTTTCGGCTTATTCAGGTCCGAATAAAAGTACAGAACTGTATAGAAGGAAAATGAGTTAGAATTTTTGAGAATAAGCGGTACATACCATTAAATTATTTGATCCTTTTCAACTACCATAGACCAGAAATATTTCTTCATACATATATATATATCTATATGGTCTCTAAATTTGTTATTATCATCTAAGTTAAATTTTACACACACACACACACACACACACACACACACACACACACACACACACACACACACACACACATATATATATCTATATCTATATATATTATGCTTGTTTTTACTTGTGTTTTCATATGAATATATACATGGATGCTTGGCTTTGTCTACGTATAAATGCATGCATGATGATCTGAATATTGGTTTATATACTAGTATGCATATTGGCATATTGTTTTACATGATGGTATCTATCTATCTATCTATCTATCTATCTATCTATATATATATATATATATATATATATATATATATACATACATACAGATATATACATACACATATGTATATACGTATTTGTGTATATTTGTATGTCTATATATATATATAAATTGCCTGAAGACACCACTCATGGTAGAAACCTAGGTCGCGTTATAACTCATTTACAAATATATATATATATATATATATATATATATGACTACGCCCTCACACCCTGATTGGGCACTCTGGAGAATGGTAGATTTTGAAAAACAGTAGCTACTCTGGCATCTACGCATCGTTCATCCAGTAATGAATTAGAACACTCACAGCTATTGGGCGTGTATAATGATAATATACACGCTAAAAACATCTGCTTCCTTCTACCGAGCGCCCATAGCTCAGAGGTAGATTCGGTGACTGACGCCAATTCAGTCGGGTTTCAATCCTGGGTTAAAAAGCAATCGCAGTCTAACCGTACTGATGAGCTGTGAAGCAGATCTGTCTGCGGATGACTATATATATATATGTACGTATATATATGTTTCTGTGTCAGTCCTCTTGTGTCTACCTGGGTGTATTTATGCTGATAGTTGCCTGTAACTAGATCCGTGTATATGATTTTATTTAGTATATTCTGCTTTGTGGTTTTTTTATGTGTACGTGTATTGTTTTTGCATGTGAATTTGCGGGCCTATGTATTTAATTATATATATATGTTTATGAATTGGAATATGACTATATTTGTCTTGACTCTATTTAACATCTCTCTTGCCAACTTTGTCATCCGAATTCACTTTTACATTTATCTAATCCATGTAGCGTTGGTAGACGTTTATTAAACTGGCTTTGAATTTTACGGATAAATTGACACGTCTCTAAAAAATGGCTACAATATATATATATAAAAATTAACCTTTGTCTGTCTGTGTGTGTGTCTGTGTGTGTGTGTGTGCCCGTTACCTATAGACTCCGAAATGGCTGAACGATTTTCTTGAAAATTTACACAGTTGTACGATACGCGTCTGCGAGTTTTCTAAGCTAGGTTTTGTGTCGAGTTACCGCCGATAAATATCGAAAATCGATAATCGAAAAAATCGAGTTATAGAAGGAGTGGCCCGATTTTAATCAAATTTGATACACTCATAGACAAAGACATAAGAAACGATATTCAGAAATTTCAAGGTTGCAATTCTTACAATAGTGCAGAAAATCGATAATATATATATATAAGGCAAGCTGTTTATGTGTGTGTTTGTTTATCTGCCTGTATGTCTGTATTTTTTTCAGCCCATTTATTTTAATTTTTGCTTCGGGTTTGGCTCTAAGTAGGTATAATTGTAGTTCTAAGTCTCAGCCATGATACCATTGACACAGAGGACTTATTTAGCCTTCAAAATTCAGTTTACGACGAAAAAACTTATTTGATATCGATACCAGGAAATTAAAATTTGACTTACATCCATTCACTTTTCTTTCAGTCTACGATTTCGCTTTAACTGGAAACAGCTATTGCTTTTTAGTCGTTCGTACTAACGTCCAAAGAGTCTGAGCTTCAGGACCATGGATTAATTTTAAAGCTTTCATTACTCCCGAGCAACGCCGGGCTATACTGCTAGTATATATATATATATATATATATATTAATCATATCACCCCGAGCAAGGCGGCAACGCAACTGAAGCAGGGGTCTACGTAAGAGTGACAAGTTTGGAAAAGAGAAAGCCGGAAACCACATCCTAAACAAGGAACAAGGGATGAGCCTCTTCACCTGTTCAATAAACGTGGCTGGAGTGGGAACCGGGCGATAGTTTAGTCTCTCTACTCCAATTGAAAAAAAAAGAAAAAAGAAAAAAAAGAAAATAGTGAAAAAATCGGAAAAGTGAAAGCCGGAAACCACATCCTTAACAAGGAACAAGGGATGAGCCTCTTCGCCTGTTCAATAGACGTGGGTGGAGTGTGAACCGGGCGATAGTTTAGTATATCTACTCCAATTAAAAAAACAAAATTAGGTTAGTGGCTTGCTAAGTTTTCACTTAATTAAGTCTAGTCAAAGAAATTTCTGCTAGGAAAAAAATCCTTCAAATTAGACATGAAAGTTAGAAATTATACAAAAACGGGCAAAATAAAAGTGGATAAAAATAAATAAAAATAAAAAAACAAAATGTCTTAATTTTTACCAGATTCAAGAAGACAGTTTGATCTCCAAAAAACGCATAAAATATAAAATACTTTTATACTTTTTGGTAACAATTTTGGTCAAGGGCGTTAATAAGGTGGCCAACGGGGAAAGGAAAGGAAAGAAGTAAGGAAAGAAGGAAAGAAACAAGGAGGCTGATTGACTGTGTCTGGGGGGGAAAAATAAGGGTAAAAAGACAGCAGTCTAGTCAAAGAAATTTCTGCTAGAAAAAAATTCCTTCAAATTAGACATGAAAGTTAGAAATTAACAAAAACGGGCAAAATAAAAGAGGATATACATGCAAGTATATGTATATGTATGTCTATATTTACGCATATATGCATGTATGTGTGTATATATTTTTCTGTTTCCTTATAAGTAGGTATCTATATATTTGAATATATATGTGTCTATCTCTCTTTTCGGTTTCATATTTGACTGAATTTATAATTATCTAAACCTAATGCTTAGTTGAATTTAGTATTTAAAATTCGTAGTCTTTAATATTACTTCGTAAAATATTTTTAAAATAAATTTTAT